>JANBOK010000476.1:0-11711 GCA_027595805.1 Coemansia sp. Benny D160-2
AGGAAAAGAGAGGAAAAGAAAAACAGCACAAATGGCTTGCAAAGGTATCGGCAAGAATGGCTCAAGGATTTGGTGTGCGGTGCTGAAAGAGAAAAAGAAAGAGGCAAAGAATGTGGCGAAAAAAAAGAACAAAGAGAACGCCAACAGCGATAATACGAGTCTTTTTGTGGGTCCCGAAAATGAAGAAATTCCTGTAATGCCCCTTTTTTTTCTTGCCTGGACAGGAGAGGAATTTTTTCCACGTCTTCCTCAGCAGCAAGCACCCCACCCATGCTAGGAGATGAAAATGGAGCGCGCGTGTTTTGCAGCTCCCAACCCTGACGCTTCTCTGGCTGCCCTGGCTCTGCACCTGCTCCAATTGCGACGATTGTTGCTGGGATTGCGCGTGCGAGGCTGGCTGGAAGCACCTGAATGCCATTACATTGCTTGATCTGGCTACGTACGTGATCTGCCTGCGCTAGGAGAAAAACCTGCCACGCAGGCATAAGCAAAGTTCAGGCACCCGCGTGTCGCAATGCCTTTGTCCTTTCAAGCACGCATGTATGCTGATAAACGCTGTGGCAAAGCCCACATGCTTGCTACGCTTGGGCTTCCTACAAATGTAGGTAATGGTTACAGGGCGCAAAAGCAAAAAAAAAAAACATGTATGGCATGCCAATCACCAAGTCAGAAAAAAAGAGACTCAAGCACCAGAAAAGGGGAAAAAGAAAATAACGTGACCTCCAATCAGAGCGGTGCTGCTCATGGCAACAAGAATATTTTCAGCTCTTTTCACGCTTTTCCATCCAACCCTTTTTCTCTTTTTCCACCTAAAATTCTTGCCACCAAATTATTAAAAAAAAGTTTTTTTTTCGTATTGTAACCAGAACGCTTCTGCTAAACCAGCCCTTATTCTTCATATCCTTTCCCGTTACCAGCTCACTTTACTCACTCCGTCCATTAAGCCTTTTCTGTCTGCTCTTCTGTGCCGCCGCCTCCCTTGCGTATATATTCCGCCCGAATTCCCTTTGTTGTTATTTCGATTTAGCAAAGCTGCCCCAGTTGGCTGAAGTGTTCGACCAAGGGCATAGTGGATATTAAGTGAGCTGGATAGAAAAGGCCCTCTTCTTTTTCTTTACCCCCTCCTCTTCATACCTTTTTCTTCCTCCTCTCCACCTTTTGGACATTTTTTTCCTGTCATAGACGCACTCATATTTTCCTCCCCTTTTGAACAATTCCTATCTCTTTGGTGCGGAAAATGGCGGATGAAGGCGTAAATGTCGACTCTATTATTCAGCGACTCTTGGAAGGTACGTTCACTATTGTTTTTGCTTCTTCTTTCTTCTTCGTGGAGCCTGTACTGTCGGTTCTTCCTCTTCTTGGCGAGAGGATATTTGCAAGCTAGACTGGACGAGTGCAATCAGGAAATCTCTCAGACAGCAACAGCGTTGTTTTTTTTGAATTGCTCGCCTTTTGGTGGTGGAAATCATGTCAATTCACTGTGCATCGGTCTTTGCGAGCTGTCTTTATGACCTTGTTTTTGCGCTTTTCTGTTTTATTTTGGATAGCCACACACTATCCCAGTTCCAGCGCTTGTTTATATCGTCTTTGGAATAATACGATATGTTTTGTTTGTGCTAAAAAAAAAGACGCTTTCCTCCTCCCTCCCTCTCACGCTTCAACCCTTGCGCCATGTCTCTTCCAACACGCATCCAGCTGCTGGCTCTTAGCTCATTGTGAGCTAATGTGCTCTGTTTGCTACCAGCTGTTGGTTGTTGGTTGTTGGTTGTTTATCAACGACAGATATCGTCTGGGTATATTTGCCACATGTGCCCTTGTATACGCGAACAGCCTGCCCTCCTCCTGTTTACAATTAGCAGCGTCATTTGTCTATTCGGGCAAAACATGTACCTCTGCATATTTCTATACAAAAACAAGCCTAAAAATGCACACATCCACAACAAACCGCAGCTGACCACACTAAAACCCTAACAAAAACAATCCTATATCTGGTTTATCTTCTGCTACTGCATTACTTCTACTGCAACGCGCGTGTCAATCGGGATTGTGGTGTTTTCTTTATTAGTTCGCGGCTCGCGTCCCGGCAAGGAGGTCCAGCTTCACGAGACAGAGATCCACTGGCTTTGCGTAACGGCGCGCGAGATTCTCATCAACCAGCCTGTTCTTCTGGAGCTCGAGGCGCCGATTAAGATCTGCGGCGACATTCACGGGCAGTACTACGATCTCCTGCGGCTCTTTGAATACGGCGGGTTCCCTCCAGAGGCAAACTATCTGTTTCTGGGCGACTATGTCGACCGCGGTAAGCAGTCGCTGGAGACAATATGTCTGCTGCTAGCATACAAGATCAAGTATCCCGAGAACTTTTTCATTCTGCGCGGCAACCACGAGTCGGCGTGCATCAACCGCATCTACGGGTTCTACGACGAGTGCAAGCGGCGGTACAACATCAAACTGTGGAAAACCTTTACCGACTGTTTCAACTGCCTGCCTATTGCGGCAATTATTGATGAGAAGATCTTTTCGATGCATGGCGGCTTGTCGCCTGACCTGATTAGTATGGACCAGATAAAGCGTATCATGCGCCCCACCGACGTCCCAGACACCGGGCTTTTGTGCGATCTCTTGTGGTCTGATCCCGACAAGACTGTCCAGGGCTGGAGCCAGAACGACCGCGGCGTGTCGTTTACGTTTGGGCCCGACGTGGTGTATAAGTTCCTGCAGAAGCACGACCTCGACCTGGTGTGCCGCGCCCACCAGGTGGTTGAGGATGGCTACGAATTCTTTGCAAAGCGCAAGCTGGTCACGCTGTTCTCTGCACCCAACTATTGTGGAGAGTTTGATAACGCCGGTGCAATGATGTCGGTAGACGATACGCTGATGTGCTCATTCCAGATTCTAAAGCCAGCAGAGAAGAAACCTAGGGGTGGACGGCGTCGCTAAACGGACCTTTGTTTCTCCTTTTCTCTTCTGGTTTCCTTCGTGGTGGGCAGTCACATCCAATGTTGGGGAAAACGACAAGTGTTACCACCAACCTCTATCTCTCATTCTATTCTATTATTTTTTCCTTTTTTTGGTTTTCCCCCTTTGGTTGGATCGTGGAGGAAAAGATCACCTCTTTTTTCAGCAGTCTTGAATGTAGGCGTCAGTTGTGGATGTTGGTGCCCTTGTTCTTTCTTCTGCCATTTTCTCCCGTTTCCTCCAAAGCGGAATACTGGAATTAGGGTTAAGGATGGGGATGAAATGTTTGGCAAGGATTTCTTTTATTTCTCACATCTTCTTTTTTTACTATTCACTTTATCTTTTTTCTGTGTTCTTGTGTTTTCTCCAGTCTACTTAAAAAGCAAAAAATGTTACTTATTTAACGGTATGTTGGAGAAAAATTGTATTAAACAAGCACATTTTATCAAGCTGAAAGCGTTATAAAAATGGCATTCGCATCAGGCTTATAGCTCCTTCCTCCTTGCACAATAAAAAACATGATAAAGAAAAGGGCAAGAACGGAGCCTGAAGCATAGAAGCCTTGTGCGCCTCTGCTTGCAGGGTACTTGAATCCCTCTGAAGAAAAGACATACCAAACAACCACATCGTTGCTGAGCGCAGCAATTATTAGAAGCAGGGATGTGCAAAAAAGAAAAACCCTGGATGATCTTATTCTTTGGTACTTGGTTCTGTTTTTGAACCGTATATTATTGGCTCTTTTGAGACCAGTTTGATTGTCCAGTTTGGAGCCAGGTCGATCGGAAATGAGCAGAAGAATGCCAGATACTAGCGACAGCAGGATCACTGCTCTTGATATGTAGGGAACGGGGTTCATTATGCTGCTGCCAAAGTTGCAGAAATCACTGCTTGCATTGGTGAACTGGACTATGCAGAAATACCCGACGGCTGCACCACAGAGACCAACAACAAGCAGGTAGAAGATAAAGGTAAACCAGAAGCCAGCAAAAAACAGAAAGCGTATAAAAATGTTTCCCTTCGCTACTCTTACTGCTTCATTTATAGATTCTGCAAAAATCTGTTTGTTAGCTTCACTAGCTAACCCGTGTTGAGTTAATGGCATTTTTGCGGCTGTGAGTTGTGTATGGCTAAAGCGGATAATTCAATATATATAACAATATTCGTAATAGTACATTAATTAAAATAGTTTAAATAAAAATAAAGAGAAAGGAAAATGCGTGTGCGCAAGTAGTTTAGTTAAATTGCAGACCATTAAACAAGTTAGCGCATATGACTGATGCGTTAGAATATTTCCTTGCTATTTACGTGGGGGTTTTCTTTTTGTCTTTAAATATAAAGAGTAAAACCCGTGTTTGTTCTTTGTGCATTTACTCTTTTATTCATTGAACAAACCGATTTCTAGCGTTGTTTATTGTTTACTTTGTTTATTTCTTTTGCAAAGGGCCCTTTCAGCTATTATTTGGTTGGCAACAATGACGGTGTTTCAGAGGGAGTTAGAATACAACAAGACTTGCACACAATGTTTGCTTTGAATACTATCATCTCTGCTTTGCCTTGGACTTGGTGTGGCCATAGCGTGAGTTGGCTAGTTCTCTAGAGATTCAGAGAAGGCGGGATGATGTTTTATATGAAAGCAGGTCGTCCAAATTTCAAGAACCGCTTCTCTGCAGTTTTTATTTTTGGCGAGAGCACGTGGCATAGCTTGAACGGCCGCGTATTTTCCCACGGATTGGGCTGCCTGCTTTTGGGGCCGTGGGAGAATTGGCCACCTTTAAAAGGAGAAAAGCGTCATCGTCAGTTTCCTCTTTCTCGTCTTCCATATCCTTATTCTCTGCTTATTTTATTACCATTGCTCTTTTGAAGATCATTCCTTACCAGCTTTATACAGGAGTAACTCTTATATTTCGTGCTGTAACGAAAACACCTGCATTTTAAAGTGTCATTATTGATATTATCCCTTGTCAACAATGGCAGAGTGCACGCTTGTCAAGGTGGACCCAAAGAGCGATTTCTCTGTTGCGAACCTGCCATTTGGGATATATTCTGTTGGCGATGGGACGCCCCAGGTGGGCGTTGCCATTGGGGACCAGGTGCTTGACATGAGCGCGCTTGCGGATGCCGGGCTTTTCAAGCACATTGCAGCGCTCGATGGAGCCGTGTTTTCCAAACCATACCTCAACGACTATATGGCGCTCGGACGACCCGTGTGGCAGGAGGTCCGTCGGGCCCTGCTGGACTTTCTGACAAACACGGACAACAGTGTGCGCAGACGGCTGTCCGATAATGGCACGCTGGGCAGCGGCGTGCTGGTGCCGATGGCGTCGGTGGAGATGCACCTGCCGGCCAGAATCGGCGACTACACGGACTTCTACGCCTCGCGCGAGCATGCGACCAACGTGGGAGCAATGTTCAGAGGAAAGGACAATGCGCTGATGCCCAACTGGACGCATCTGCCTGTTGGCTACCACGGCCGCGCATCCAGCGTTGTTGTTTCCGGAACGCCGCTGCATCGACCTAACGGCCAGCGCAGACCAGATCCGACGACGGCGCCTGTGTTTGGCCCGTCCGTGCGGCTGGACTACGAGCTGGAGATGGGGTTCTTTGTGGGTCCAGGCAACGATCTTGGCACGCCGCTGACGATGCGGCAGGCGGAGGACAGCATCTTTGGCGTTGTTCTGCTGAACGACTGGAGCGCCCGCGATATCCAGGCCTGGGAGTACGTGCCGCTGGGCCCGTTCCTGGGAAAGAACTTTGGAACAACGGTATCGCCTTGGGTGGTGACAATGGAGGCGCTGGAGCCGTTCCGCGTGGCCCAGCCGGTGCAAGACCCGCAGCCGCTGCCGTACCTGTGCGATGCCACCGCCGCCGACGGAAAGGGCCTGCCGAGCGCGGGCTACGATATCCAGCTGGAGGTGCACCTGCAGGCCGGGGGCGACGGCGACTTCCATCTGCTCACCAAATCGAATCTCAAGCACATGTACTGGTCGCTGAGGCAGCAGCTTATGCACCATGCCGTCAGCGGCTGCAACATGCGGCCCGGCGATCTGTGCGGAACCGGGACGATCAGCGGGCCAACCGAGGACAGCTTCGGGTCGATGCTCGAGCTCTGCTGGTCTGGGAAAAGGGTCATTCCGCTTGGCGAGTCGGGGCTGACGCGCAAGTTCATTGAGGACGGCGATGTTGTCAGACTCACCGGGTTCTGCCAGACCCCTGGCGGTCATCGTGTGGGCTTTGGCGAGTGCACCGGCCAGATCCTGCCGGCCAAGTCATTGGGCTTCTAGCGATTGGAAGAAGAGGTTTCTTTGCTTTGTTTGTCAATTAAGGCAAGATGGAAGCCGGACGGAGCGGCTGTTTCCGGTGCATGATTTATCTTCAGAAATGCAAGGCAAAAATACTCCTTGAAATATGCGTGGGAGACAACGCTCGATTAAAAAAAGGGGGGAAAGCGGAAGGGAAAGAAGAAATAACGGAGCAAGAAATAAAATGGCGGGTTCCAATCACATGTGCTGGAATCCCCCTGCGAGAAAAAAAAAAAAAAGTGGAATTTTCATCCCGCTTTACTTCTCGAAATAAGTAGCCAATGGGGACTGTGACGTAAAAATTACATGTGTCAGTAAGGAATACAAAATCTTGTTGTTCTATATTTTGTTCTGTGACTCTTTTTCGCTTTTTGCAGCCTTCAGATTTTTATATACTCTTCTCTCTTGTTTTCTATACTTTATCTATTCTCTCTCTACAGTGTGCTTTGATGGATGATATGTGGCAACTGCATGCGCCTGCCTATTACGCTATAATAAGGGACCTTTCTTTACTCCAAAACACACACACGCCCCTCTTCTCTTCTCCCAGAAGCTGCTGAGAAATGGGCTCCCAAGCGCCAAGGGAGCTGCTGTTCAGGAGCTTTGCCTCCAAGGACATGACAAAACTGACGGTAAGTGAGGCATGCAATCCGTTGATGTTCGAGGACTGCTTTTTTCTTAGTTAGACAAATGCTTGAAACTGATAACATTGCTCATGACACTAATATCTAGATTCTATTATACTCCTCCACTTGTGGCAAATCTCTTTCTTTCCTTCCTTCTTTCTCCCCTATTCACGAGCGAGCTGTAGCTGAGCCAGTACTACACGGCAGGAAGGTAAGTTATCGCAACCCAAAGACATACAAGCGCTGTTTCTCCTCCTGGTCGCTTGTGCAAAGAGGGGGGGCTCTGCCCTAATGCGGCCCAGCTGACCAAACTAGCCACCCTTTTTTTCCCCTTCCGGGAACAAGCCTACGGCGTCCTGCTGACCCATTTACCAGTGTACTAATCCACGCAACCGACGTTCTCTAATGTCTTTTTTCTTTTTTTCTGGTAGACATCTACTGAAGCACCGGAACAGCGACAGCAAGGCTGGGGCCTCAGCCTTCCGACTGACCGCAGGGTTCCTGTACCGCGAACTGCCTGTGCGCATTAGCCAGACAATCAGCGGCCTGAAGCAGAGCCCGTCGCCATACAAGCTCCGGGAGGTGTCGCAGTTCAAGACGCTGATGACCGACTATGCCGAGGACTTTTCGCTCCTGGTTGACCAGACGCCGGAGCCCAAGGCACCGGAATCGAACGAGCAGTTTGTCGACACCTTGCGAAAGCTCAAGAGGAAATACAGATTCAACATGTGGACGCTGGCCGAGGGCCTGCGAAGCCTGTCGGCGGCGGTGAATGCCAAGGACCCTGCGGTTGTGCCGCCGTTTCTTCTTCCCACGGCCAAGCCGCAGAAAGGCGAACTGCAGCCCCACTATCTGTCGTCAACGCTGGCGTATCCGGACCTCTCGGCGCCGATGGCGTATCTGGCGCCCAGCGGCGAGATGGAGATGACGGACCCTGCAAAGTGGTCCACATTGTCGGCGGCAGGCGCCGTGCCCCTGCGGCCGAGCCCAGGCCCTCTGCCATCGACGGCAGAAGCAGCAGCAGCAGCAGCCACACATCTGGCTGCGCCGCAGCAGTGGTCGCCAAACAGAGTGTGCTCCGAGTTCTGCGACGAGGCGTCGTGCAGAAACCCGCGGCTGTGGATCACAGATGGCACCCGGCGGTGCGCAGAGAACCAGACGCGCAGGTTCTTCGACTGGCTGTACTCGATGAACCTGGGCACCCAGCTCCTCATCGAGGACCATGTGGCGATCCATGACTTTGGCCACAACCTCGTGCAGATCATCCAGCCGCTCCAGATCGCCAACAGAGCCGCCCGCGATGCCCGTGCTATCTGCGAGCAGCACTACGGGTTCTCCGCGCCGCTCGTCAAGATCATCGCTCCGATGCCTGCGGTCACTACCACGTATGTGCCCCACTATCTGTACAGCATGCTGTTCCAGCTGTTGAAGAACGCGCTGAGGGCCACGGTTGAGAACCACAAGCACAGAGGCCCTCTTGGGTTCCCCGTTGTCAAGCTGGTCATGTCGAGCGGCGAGGAGGATGTGGCCTTTAAGGTGTCGGACGAGGGCGGCGGTATCCCTCTGTCGCAGGTGGACGCCATATGGTCGTACCTCGGAACAACAGCACCGGCAGGAGGCAGCAGCAGCAGCATTAACAGCAGCAGTAGCGATGTAGCCGAGGATGTGTCGGAGGCCATGTCTGCGGATCCCAGCGACAGCGCAAAGCGAAAGGCTGTGAAGGACAGCGCATTGAGCTCGATCACCTTTATGAACAGAACAGCCGGGATGCCCTTGTTTGGCGTCTGCGAGGGCCTGCCAATGACGCGCCAGATCGCCCGGTACTTTGGCGGCGATCTGGATCTTGTGTCGATGGAGGGCGTGGGAACCGACGCGTACCTCCATCTGTCGCGCAGCCGCAACGCTGTTGAGCACACAAATGATCTCCGCACAATGCTCGAGCCCAGCGCTCCGTCCGTTCACAGCGAGTCTGCTGCCAAAGGCGCCGCCACTTGAGCCATCGGAGAATAGCTGCTTTGCTTCGGCCAAAGAAGAATGTGCAGACAAACCTTGCGTTGCAGCCTGACCATCTTTTTCTTCATAGTGGTGGCCACTCATTCATTCGTTCATTCATACTTTAAAATTTCCTCTTTCTGTGTTTTTAGCTTTATAATGTACTTTTCCCACTCCTCCGCCTCTTGTTTGTCTAGCTCTATTAAACATGCGTTTCTCTATTCAACAACCCCTGGCTTGCCGGCGTCCTCCTCTCCACGATACTTCTTATCCTTGAGCCGGTTCATCTTCTCGAGCATCTGGCCAACACCCTCGGTGCACTCGTACAGATCACGCAGGGGGGCCATGCACGTCTCTGGCTTCTCGCTGTTTGCATTCAGGCACTTTGTGTACCGGTCGATGATCGGCTGGCAGTTGAGTCTTACCAGCTTCATGAGCGTCACGTTCTCGTCGGTGCACCGGGTCAGCGCCTTGCGGAGGTCCGCGCAGTCCACTTTCCATGTTTTCTCGTTGTTCTCGACGCAGCTGGCGTATGCCTGCACATGCTCGCTGCAGTGCTTGTTTACTTCGTCCAGCGTTTGATCCATTATTGTACTGTCCTTCCCCACGTCTATTGTCTTCTTTTCTGGATAAAATAAGTGAAAATGTACAAAATCCAATAATTCAATAATTTGAAGAATTGCAAAAGATAAAAAGATGTAAAGTACCAAAAAAGATAAAAACGAATCTTTTATTCTCTGAATGAGCTGCGTAATATTTTTCTTTGGCCACAGATTGCGGCACGTGGAATCTGCCCCTAAACTTGACGCGCTGCAGAATAATTACAAGGACACGGAACGACGAGTGGCGAAATCGGCACATACACTCTAGAGCATCGGTGGAAAGCTTACAGTGGATTTTTTTGTTATCGCCTCGATTGCCGCAATTGGTTTTACTTGTTTAATATTTTTTTTGCGTTTTCAATGGATATGGCGATAGCGATGGAGGAGGAATGCACCGGCCAGACATTGTCCACGCTTCGCAGCGACCCGCTGAAGACCGCGCTAACAAGAAAATCAATTTCAGAGTTCCGGCTAATGAAGCAGTTCAAAGACAACAAGGCGCCCATCACGTCGCTGGACTACGATCCCACGGGCACCCGCTGCATAACAACAAGCGCCGACGAAAGCCTTCGCATCTACAACTGCGTCCAGGGAAAGCGCGACCGGGTGTCATATAGCAAGAAGTACGGGTGCAGTTTAGCCCAGTTTACAAAGCAGCCCGGGTGTGTTGCCTACGCGTCGACCAAGCTTAACGATACAGTTAGGTACCTGTCGTACGAAACAAACCAGTTTATCAGGTACTTTGTTGGACACTCGGGCAGGGTGACCAGTCTGCAGCGGTCGCCGGATGGAAGCTCAACGATGATGTCGGCCGCGCTGGATGGCACGGTGAGGATCTGGGATCTGGGGGTGTCTGGTCCTACCGTAACTGTGAATCCGAAGCTGCTTGCCGGCAATGCTAGTGTAAAGGCTTCTGGCATTGCGGCCTCCTACGACCCATCGGCGAGCATCGTGGCTGTTGTGCTGGCATCTTCAGAAACACATTTGTTTGATGTTCGCGAAATGAAGCGCGGTCCATTTAAAACGGCCCCGCTCTTGCCTGATATCACCACAGAGTCTGATGTCGTCGGTGTCAAGTTTATACCGCCATTTGGCGACTGTATTCTTATTTCTATGGCTGACGGAACAAACCAAATTGTCGATGCATTTTCGTTGGAGTGCCGGTTAAAGCTTGGGCTTGCAGCACATTCTAATGGAGTCGAGGAGCGGTCCAGGGTGCTGGCAGACGAAGACTCGCCGGCCTCGAAACCCATGCTGCATGAGTATATGAGCCAGCGCGTGACCGTTACGCCCGACGGGAGAACTGTTATAGCCGGCTGTGACAATGGCAGCGTGGTGTACTGGGACATATCAATGACAAAAGACCTAGAAGAAAAGCCACCCGTTTTACTTAATCCAACCGGTGTCTGGAATGATACACACCAGGATGGTGACGCTATCGGCGTCTGTTCGTTCAACCCTCATTTAATGGAATGTTTAACAGGCTCAAGTTCCTTGGCGTTGTGGTCAGTAATGTAGAAATATTGGTCATTTGGCTTTTTCATTTCCTTTCTTTTTAATTTGTATAAAAATAGTAGCTGGCTAATGAAAAAGCCAATATATCATTAAATATCAAATTGTTAATTTATTGCTCAATTTCATATTTAATAAGCATTCACAGAAAAGGCACCTTAAACCTCATGTATATTGCATGCATTTTAAGGGTTGCATATAGTCCTACATTTCTGCCATATAAATGGAATGCATTTGCCCAAGGCTGAGAATATGTCCAATACACCGTTCCACAGATTTATTCTAACATATCACTACTATATTAGAAATCAGTATCTACATTTGATTGTGGATTATACAAATATCACCACTCAGCTTAAGCCTGCAATATCTTTTGAAACTCGATAGCCAACCTTATTACAGAATAAAAGGAAAAATAAAGATGGTTAAAGACAACAATAAAGTCGGCATTAACTTTACATACACCCCATACGCCTATTCATCTCCACCAGGAAATCCATTTCCTCCACCTCAACCTCCCCCATATCCTGGTGTACCTCGATAAAATAATTGAATTCTACTAGATGTTGTGAGTGTTAGACAATTGTCTATGTTTTAACTGTAAAAACAGAACAAAGAAGTGTATTCTGCAATTGGAGTGGATATTAGTCAGGTATTTTAGATAATTTTAATTGAAAAGTTTAAGATTAGATATAAATATATTAGCACTCATGCAGTAAGAT
>JANBOK010000477.1:0-11656 GCA_027595805.1 Coemansia sp. Benny D160-2
CATTGTCTAATACACGCATTAGCTCCGCTGCGAGCCACAAAGGCTGCATCGAAAGCCAGTTCCGGAAATCATAGTCACGGACCATCACAGTAACCTCGCCCACCTCGGTATTGATATCAACATTAGCCCTTGGCATGGACATGGCTTCAGCGGTCTGGCCAATACACAGCCGAGCTGTGCCATGGGAGCGAACGCCATGTTTAACATGTAATAGTGTCCCTGAGACCGTGTCCTCCTTTCGATAGACAGTCGCTTCAGCTGCATTCTCCCATCGCGTAGATATAGGGCTGGTGGTTAGTCGGAACTTCACTCTTGGCACAAGAACATCATCATCACCAAGACCATCAGGCATAGGTTCTTTATCTGGGCCATTCATACTCGGTGTTCTGTACAATGGGCTTTTGCCGCTCGAGCTGCTCTCGGACCCAGAGCCATCGTCGCTGTCGGATTCAGCCACATCACTGTGATTATCAAAAAGATTCCACGAAAAATGGCACTCGACATGACGTACACGCGTTACAACGTGCTTCTTCTGGCTTCCAGACAAATCTTTGCCACCACGTGTAGAGCGCTGCAGCGGCACTTCTGGCTGTACTGCGTACATTGCTCGCTCGATGATGACATGGGCTTTGACGTCTGCAAACACGAGACTGATAATAGCACGAGCATTATGACTCAAACCTTTACGACGAACATCCACCTTCTTCTGTGAGTCTTTTGGAGAGTTGAACTGAAGCACGCGGCGCAGCATCCCAAAACGGTGTCCAATTCCCTTAGCCCACAGCTTGGCCTCATCAATAGCAAGCTGGGTCTGCAGATCTAGTCGCAGCTCGGGCCGACCCACCTCTAGAGAAAATATAGGCTGCGGGCATGGGCGCTGGCTCAGATCCTCGGACAAAAACGCCGACATTTCGCCATACAGCGTGCAGTACCGAAGCTTGAATCCGGAAGTCTTTGGCACCAGCTCTTCGGCACGGATGTCTGGGGTCATTGAAGGAGTTTTGAGCGCAATCATCTGCACCTGGCCTGCAGAAATGCGGATAAACGCCGTAGAATCCTTGGATCGACGCGCATACTCGCCTTCGAAACTGTGTCCAAACATCTCTCTTGTGGTTTCAGACCATGCGTAGTCTGCGGGCTCATCCTTGCTGTTTTCTTCATTGTCTGAGCCATTCGGGTTGATATCCGCTGAATTACGATCAACCACATGGTTCTGGCTATCTGTCTGCAGCTTTGCTGAGCTAATGCGAGATTCGAGACCACTGCCAACTGAACTCCACATATAGCCATACTCGACTTCTATTCCTCTCTGCCGCCATCTTAGCATCGCAGGCGTTCTGATAATAAAATCCCTTTTGTCTGGAGAAAGCGGCAGATCAAAAACAAACTCAGTCACACGCAGCGCTATACCAACGTGCTCCATGCGCAGTTTGCTCAGGACTTCATGCAACTGAAACAGTATGCGACCTACTTGATCACGAGCATACTCTGCATCGGCGCTAGACTGATCTGCCTGATCTGCGCTGTTTTCTGCTGTGGATTGGGCTTTTGAGGAAGTGTCTGCGCTCTCGCCGCTTGACGAGGAAGAATCTCGGTCGTATTGCTGTAGAATGGTAGCCAGTTGGCTGTTCAGCGCCCGAAGACCACGCAAGGAAAAGCCTGGTATGCGCACAGAAGGAGCCACACACATAACAGCGACTTCATCCAAAAGCGACTCAAGGATACCAGCGCGCATATGCGTCTGGCCAAACTCTATGCTCTGGTCAATCTTTTTCGGAAGCCCCCAGAACGACGTAATCACCTCGTTTCGGATCGTGCACCTTTGGCAGTCAAGCACAGGGCCGCGGTGGTGAGGCTTATCGCCATCGGAAAACGACGACTTTGACGGCAGCATTTCCTGCATTACAAGCATTTTAACCAGCTCCCACCGTGAATTCATGTGCCGCTGCGCACCGTCTATTCCAGGAAACACGCGGATCCCGTTGACCTCGAGCGCAAGCGTGGACAGGTACTTTTGACTGCGATCCCGCAGCTCACCAGATCGAGACGACAGTCTACGCAGCCGCTCACGAAGTCGCTTTCTGCTGATTATGTTGCTCGACATGTTCTGTGCTGCAGTTTCTGGTACGGCAGAATCCAGCGCCTGGTCATCTAGAGGCCGTGCTCGCCATATCTTCGTGGCACGCAGCACCCAGCCAAATATCCCGCGCAGTGAACTCAATATATCGATTTGTGTCCATGCACTTCTCTGGCCACCAGAAGCAGATCCTTGGTGACTGCTGTCTCGAGCTGACTCTGCCCATAGCAGAACATTTGATATGTGGAGCGTGACGCCATGGCCAGCACGTGCCATCTCGTTGCTACGCACAACATTTAGGCTAAGATCGGTTACTGAGATATCCACCCAGCGGGAGAACAGCGACGCAAAATAGGTATAGGTGCGCAGCGTATTAGAGATCCTCTTTGCAAGGTTCGCAGCAGACTGTCTTGCTTTGCTGTCAAGAAAGTGCTTCCCATGCTGCTCATCAGCAGACGCACTTGTTGTACTGTTAGCAGCGTCCTGAGGAGCGTCCTCCGATACAGAAACGTCGCCGTCATCATCTCTGTCGCCAAGTCCAAACCACATTGAGTCTTCTGCGCTATCGTCGTTACTTTTTGTCTTGTGTCCCGGCATCACAAACAGCTGAAGATGTACGCCCCGCGCATACAGCTGAAGCCGCTTTGACAGGACACCGCTGCTACTGCTTCCACAATGAGGAGGAGTGGAAGAACTGTGCATGTTGGCGCCCGAACTGTGGGATTCAGTCGGCGGAGCCGAATCAAGACTGTCACGCGGCGTCTGGGGAACAGCGCTCGCGCCGTGTCCCTCTGCTCCAGAGTCTGATGTGGGCGGCAGACCCGAGTGGTGGGACTGGAAATATCTCTTCAGCTGTGTCCACCGCATGCGCAATCTGATGCGCAATCGACGCATTGTTCTGACGTCAAGCCCAATCTCGTCGATACGAAGAACCAGCTCCATCTTGTTCTTTAGCCGGAAAGACAGGATCATCCCGGTTATGCTCGTTCCCCTGAAGCTGCGCACATCCAGCCCAAAGCCGGATAGAAACATGCGAATCGGAATGCTCAGCAGCAAGTGCAGAACGCGCAGTGTTATCAAGTGGGCCAGAGGCGTGACGCAAGCTGGATGGAGCACAAAATGCAGCACGCTCTCGGGGATCCACAGCGCCTCGAGTGCATTGTATACTGCTGAGCCGTTCTCCAGATACTGTCGTGGCAAAGGCAGCAGCAGCGACAGCACGAGCAACCCCAAAAGTAGTAGGAATGTCAATCGCATCGCGTCTGTATTCTATCTGTGTAGGAACTGGCCTTTGCTGTTTAGATTGAGGTAAATGAAATTATATGTAAAATGCGGAAGTGTGTTTTGGAAAAGAAGAACAAAATATAAAGGAAAGATAGTGAAAACAAAGTGTTGCAAATTCCGCAAGTAAAAACAAACAGCAGACCTGGAAAAAAAGTATAAAAAGAAGTGACGTTGAAGAACTCGAGATAATTTGTTTGTCTTTTGTCAAACAAGCACAATTCTTTTTCGCAGCGCTTGCATAAAACCTTGGTTTTATTTCAGGTTTTGCCTGTTCTTTTTCCTTTCCAATTCAGTTCTCGAATTATGCTTCCTAATATCCTTATCAGACACTTTTCATATCTATTGCACAGTATCTAGATCTGCTCTAGATTGTTTTCTATTTCTCAGCTTGTCTTTTTTATATCAAATAGGATCCTTGCTTGCTGTTGGATCGCGTAACTACACTCGCAAGAGGCTATGAATACAGCAATCATCACCGCCATTGCCAGGCGCGGCATCAGTGGCCTTCAGCTGAATACGCGGCCCTACACCGCACAGAGCAAGCCGACACTGTCTTTCAAGCAATTCATCCAGCGTGGCAAGGTGCTGGCAATGTACCGCAAGTACATGCGGTTGCTCAAGCAGATCCCGGACAAGAAAACACGCAAGGAGATGCGCGAGTGGATCCGGTTTGATTTTGATAAATACAGAAGCGAGACCGATTCGCAGCGTATTGAGGTTCTACTTGGCCAGGCCAATCGGCAGTTCAAGGAAATGCAATCGTCTATATTTTCTGCTGTTTAGTTTGGGAATGGGATGTACAGATCAATCAAAATCTCTTTGTCAGGAGACTAAAGAAAAAAGAAGAGGGAAGTGGTAGCAGAAGTTCACTTAGTTGCCACTGTTGCTGTTGCCACCGTTGTTGCCGTTGTTATTGTTGTCATGGGAAGAGGCGGTGCTGCCTGGCGCTGCCACCTTGATCGGAGTCTCTCCCGGGCAGCACGAACTAGGCAGACAGCCTCTGCTGTTGTTGCACACCAGTAGACACGGCCCGATGGTTGCAGAGCTGTCGTTTGCACGGTCGTCTGGCTCTGCGCTGTCTGGAACAACGGCTACTCGGCTGAATACAGAGCCTTCGCGCCCAGCACTCGCCTGGTATTCACCGCCAGCCCCGGCATTGGGATAGTCATCGACACATGCACTTGGCGAGAGTGCAGCAACGGTCTCTGTCGACGTTGCGTCAGAAGCCGGACGCTTTCTGGTGGCCACGCTGACTGGCTGACCGACAACAAACTCTGGCTGGATCGTAGTCGAGTGGATCCCGTAGCTGTGCATCACCTGCTTGACCTGGAGCGCAACTTCCATGTACAGACAATCCATGTCTACGGCGCCGGGATAGTGCAGCGAGGTAGGGTGGCCGTTCCGCGAAACGAGGCGTGCAGGGCGCGTGCTTATCAGAGGCGCTGGATGCTCGCCTGAATCGATTGCTTCGTGGCCACGGCTTGACAGATTGGCCTCGCTCGACGCATTGCTGTTGTGAATGCATTGGTGCGATGGCGGACGGTCAATCAGCACGTGGACGGAGGCAACGTTCTTTGTATCCGACAGCTGCCACACGTGAAGATCGTGGATATTCAGAACATTGGGTATCGCCAGGAGATCTTTGCGCAGGTCATCCATATCAACGCTGCCAGGGACGCCATTGAGCAGAATAAACGATGCGCTCTTGACTAGCGGAACCGTAATCCACACAATGAGCGTGTTGATGAGAATTGAGATTGCCGGATCAAAGTAAAAGCGCCAGTGTCCTTCAGCCTTCCAAATGACCAGCCCGCTGATTATAACGGCAATGTTTGTGATACAATCCCCAAACACATGCAGCCAAACGCCATGCATGTTCAAATGACCGCCGGTTCCATGGCCTTGCTTCTTGCTCTTCTTTTTCTTCTGATGATGGCTGTGGCCGTGGCTGTGGCCGTGATCGTGGCTGCGTTTTGGTACAATTGGGTGGATGTCTCCGTGTGCGTGTTGCTTCAGCCGACTCTGGTTGTTCTGGCTTGCGTAGGAGCTGGTGGATCCATGTGAGACCACTCTTGGCGACGACCGGATGCTAGCCTCTGCAGAAGAGGCAGCGCCGGCTTCTTCTTCGCCTGCTGCCTCGCCCTGCATCTGTTGTGCCGACTCAATTATGGCCTGGTGGGTATATACTGGATGGGGAACACCGATGATAGACCTGTTGTTTATCGCACTTGAGTTCTGCTGCAGATAAGCAGCACGCATTGACGAGGCAGTGGCGGCGCTGGGAGGCATCTCAATCGAGGCATATTTGGCCTGGGCGTGGGCTTCGGCTCCTCTACCGTCGAATCCCCGAGCACTGGGTCCGATCAGCGCATCCTCCTCGTTTGCAACCGACTCCTCCTCATCGTGACTGTGGCCGTGGCTGTGGCCATGGCTGTGGCCGTGGCCATGCTCGTGGAATAGCACTAGTCCCATCAGATTAAACGTCAGGCCAATGCATCCAACAATCATGACCAGCTTCGGGGTCTTGACCTCCTGTATGCTAATAAACCGCTCAACTGCGTCAATGTAGATGGTCAGACACAGCCCAAGAAGAAGCACGCCGTTTGTAAGCGCTCCCAGGATCTCTGCACGCTGCCACCCGAATGTGTTGTTTGGAACTGTCTTGTCAGAGCTTGCAACCTATCGTTCAAGCCACATGCACATGTAGTAACACATAATGTATCCATCGTGTAGTGGTAGTGGTGACTTGTTAGCGTATAGTACAATCAGTGCCATCAAAACATGGGCTTTTTTCCATTCCTGATAGTGATCTTTCACAAGCCAGCAAAGAAATGATAAAATCACCAGCGACAGTAGCATGTAGTAAGAGGAGGAGAATTGCCACAAAAGGTCACCAAGAAGTAAAAGATCTTTATACGTACCTTTATTGCCCACAGGGCGATGACCATGCCAAGCACGTCATTGAGCATGTGGAACGAGTCTGCGACAAGAGTGATTGACCCAGCAATGATACCGATAACCAGCTCGACAAAGAACATTGTCGAGCTCAGGAAAAGCATAATGCTCACCTTGGCAGAGCGTGACAATTTCATTTTGTGCTCTACCGGTGGCGGTGTGTTGTTTGTGGGCGTGTGCTCTGTTTTGAAAGAGACAAAAGAAGAATTTCTGGGAAGAGTCCAACAAGGACTGCAATTCGACAAACGAGGAAAGCTAAGGAAAACAGGGCGCTGGGGTGGAGTAACAACAGAGAAACAACCAGACAGAGTATATAAAACAAGGCTATAAAAGAAAGAGAAAACAAAAAAAGAACAGAAAAGTAAGAGTGGGAAAAAGGGACACTGTTAGAAACTGCAGTTGCAAAGAGCGAAAAGTGAAAGTGTGGTAAAACACAAAGCAAAGAAAGTGGCTTTTTGTACTTTTTGTCTGCTTGCTTTTTTTTGGGTCGTGGGTCTAAGAATAGCTGGCGCAAAATCAAATGAAAGAAGAGAAAGCCCGCTGCGCCCTTCCCTGGTGGCCGGATTCTCCGAGATTCTAAAGCAAAGCATATATTGTCTGGTTTCTTTTCGCTCCCACTGTGTTTCGGCGGTCTTTCATTTGCTCGGCTTGGCGGCTGCTGCTGCTGCTTTTACAGCAAGTGACTTTGTTTCAAACGGCTCCCACTTGCCCTGCCCAGACAACATCGCTTTTTATCCTTCCCTCTTTTCTCCACTAGACATTCTCCTTTTTTTTCCTCCGTGTCACACGTGGATCGAAAGAGAGATGGAATGTGAGAGATAACGGCTTTTATTTTTCATATACTCACAGCGGGCATGGAGCGATGTCATCATTTGTCATTGCCATATCATGTCATGTCATAATATGGCTAATTGCTGTATTCTTTAGTCAGACTTTGTGAAAAGGTATATCCTATGAGCCACTACATTTTCAATTTTGCAGCGGTTGTATGCGGGCATTTGGTCTGTTTTGGATCCAAGGGTTCTGTGATGTAGCTGGTTATCATTCGGGATTTTGATTCCCGCCACCCGAGTTCGAATCTCGGCAGGACCTCACCTTTTTTGTCGTTATTTGAGGGCCTTGTTTTTTGCATATTGCTATATTAAATGAATTAATACATTTCGCCATATGTTTAAATAGTATTTCGCATGCGTTCTTTCAATCACACACTGTCTGCTGTCACAAAACTGCCATCTCTGACGCTCATTTCATTTTTTCTTTTGTCTGGCAGTTGTCGATCAGACTTTTATGTTGTTAAATTATAGTAGCACTACCTCTGTACGGAATAAAGATGAAAATGAGCACTATGTATATTGTTTTTGCCGCAATTCTAGCGATAAGTGTTGCTTTTGTTGCTGTGGCAGCCGAGAATAAGCTTCAGGACGGAGACGAAGACATCAAGGGGCTTTTGGGGATGCGCCCAGACCTTGCAGACGAGCTGGATCCAGTCGACGAAGACGGCAACCGCATTCCGCAAGACAAATCAAGCGAGTCAGGTCCTTCCATTCCACAAGCAGAAAGCAATGCGGCCATCAAAAAACAGAACGAGGAGGTGGGATGCATTAACGAGTGCAAGGACACCGACCAAAGCTGCCGTGCTAGATGTTTGGGAGTGCCTGGCGTTGCTTCAAGGAAACTCCCCAGAAAGCAAGACATCAATGGCAACCTTCCTTTGAACTGGCGGACACGCAGCAGTTCCTGCACGCGCAGCTTTTCTATTCACTACTTTACGACCATCTGTCCCATGCTGGTAGTGGTTGTTGTTGCGTGGCTGGTTTAACCTTTATTTTTGTCGTTGTTGTTATCGTTGGACAACATGCGTTGATTGAAAGTGGAGTGTCTAATTAATAAATGGATGAGTAAAAAGGTTAACATGAGCGGAGAGCATCAAAATGTCTCCATATTTTTCAATTTTGTCAGTTAATCTGGTTTCACAGTCAATGCTTTATTTTACCTCTTTGCTTTTGATCGTGCACACATGGCCTCACTTGTTAGCTACAAAAATCTTCTTTTATTAGAAACGCAATGTCAGGCTCAATGGTTTCAGAATTTTGCAATAGACATGGCATGGAATACAGATAGCAAAACAAATGAGGAAGAGCACTCAAAGTCGTATGGGCATTCTTTTATTCTATTCTATTTTATTATTCATCAATTCTTTAGCCGGGTTTTTAACATCTCATATCTGCCTCTACAAGTTTACATTTATCAGATCCTGCATTCAATTTTTATATGAGCTGCATGTATAGATGCAAAAATAGGATGTGTCTACGAAACACGCAATGGGCACGAATATTAGCCGCTGCAGTAATAATCCGGATAGCTGCAGCAGATAGCACATCGTCGCCAACTGCATTTAGCACGTCACTAACAGCAACAGCAACAACAACACCACCCGCAGCAGCAGCAGCAGCATCGGGCTCAGAAGCATCGTTCACCTTGTCTGGCACAAGAAAACAAACGAGTGGCAATGAAAGACCCAAACGCGCAGATGTGTTGAAGCTGCATCGGAGCGGCAACGACAAAGGAAACTCAATGGTCAAATGCCTAAGCGGATGTTCGGGCTCTCGATGTCGAGAATCCTGTCTCCAGAGGGAGCTAAGCGATGAGGAGATTGTTGAACGCACACAAAAGTGCCACAACGATTGCAAGGACGAGCCGGATGAGCTGATCCAGATGTGCATACAGAAATGTACCTACTATCTGATGAATCCCGAAGAGCACAATCTGGAGGACGACGATACAAGTACAAGTACCGACGAGGGCGGACTGCTGCCAGATTCGCCGCATATCAGGACTCGGATTCGGCTAATCGGACCCGATGGGCTTCCCGTTGTCAGCACGGTGGATTATCCGGCAAATCAGCCGTCCGAAGTAAGCAACGCTATTAATGCGGCCGCAGAGACTGCAAGCGATACATGGACGCCCATGTACCGCGTGAGCATAGTCAATAGAGCAGCTGGCGCTACTAGTCTGGACTGGCTCTGGGGATGGTGTGCTGTGGCTGCAATATGTCTAGCATTGTATATCTAGAAGCAGAATGTGGCTCTTTTTTAGCTTGTTGTCTACTAGATGAGCTTTTTTTACTTGAAGCGCACATAATAAAAGCGGTGGCAAGGATTGCTTGCTTTGTCTTGGCAAACAGAATGGAAGTTGTGCAGCAATCGATGTGTTTCTATCAATCAATTCAGCTCAGGCCGCTTTGTTCTCTTCTATCCGAATCTTTTTTATCACGGAAAGTTCTCATGCCCTCTTTTCCTTCTCTTTATCCCTTTTTCTCATTCCACTGCTAGCCTTTTTTCTTCTTTTTTCCTCTTTAAGCTTTCATTCAAGGGTATTGAATGCCGTGCTGCTTTCTCTTGTGAAGGTGTACTTTACTGCTACTGGCCTCATTAATTGCAGCGCGACGACAAATGGACCGCATCTGCTGCATTCCGTGGAATCGCCGCAAGGTCTTTAAGGCGCTTGGTGTCATTCCCGTTATTCTTACTCTTGCGTTGTTCGGATGGTCGCTTGTTGGCTACACAATGTCGATACTTCCGCTAATCCACAAAGAAAGTTCATGGCTTGGTAAGTATTGGGTTTCGCCCTTCATTGCTTCATAAAGAATGCGTCTATTCTGCCAGCATTGCACTAAAACATACTCTTTGTTTTTTTTTGTATGCTGGGTGGCTTTTTTGGGATGAGGTGAGTAGCTGTGCTTCTCGGGGCGCTGATATACGCGCTGTGGGTGCTGTCTGCGTGGAGCTACATTGGCTGTGTTTTTGTCAGCCCAGGAAACCCGGTTGTTGCTGGCAGCCAAGCGGGTGCAGGTGCCGCCGAGAGCAGCAGCTTCAGCAGAAACGGCCCGTACATCCGCGTTCCCTCCCGCACCGTAGAAAGCGCACGCACGCGCGCAGACTCGAGCGTACGGATGGCCGACGACCAGGAAAGCCAGAGCTCTGAAGAGAGCGCGCGCGGCTCGTTCGATAATGGCAACTGCAGCGACAACGACAATACGCCGCTTAACGAGGAACAGATGCGGCGCTCCGAGTTCATGTACGCAATCACCGTGAAGGACAATGGCGAGCCGCGGTACTGTCTGAAGTGCAATCTTCCCAAGCCCGACCGAGCCCACCACTGCAGCGTCTGCGGAGTCTGCGTCCTCAAGATGGACCACCACTGTCCTTGGATTAACAACTGTGTTGGCTTCAACAACCAGAAGCCTTTCTTGCTGTTCATAGCCTACTCCACGTTGTACTGCCTCGACATTGCAGTGACCTCGCTGGTGTTTTACCTCAGGCTTATCTTCAACGCTCCTGGAACAGCCGAAATCGATATTACGCCGCTCTTCTTGATAATCCTATCGCTGGCGTTCACTATGGCGCTGATTGGCTTTTTCGGATTCCACATCTACCTCACTCTGAACAACCTGACCACGATTGAAAGCTACGAGCGCAACAACTTTAGACAAGAACACGACAGCCGGGGCTCGGGCAAAAAGCACGTCAATTTGTTTGACCTTGGCGCAAAGAAGAACCTGAAGCAGATTTTTGGTCCTCGCTGGTCACTGTGGTTTGTTCCCGTTCGCACGCAGGTCGGCAACGGTATGCGCTTCCCCATCAGCTACAAGAACTACAACGAGCTCCGTCATAACTAGTAGTCCACTATTTGCTTTTTTTTGCTACCGGTATGGCTACATTTTTATGTTGCTTGCATATTTCCATGTACAATAGATTCGAAACCCTATATTTCTGTAATAGAAAGCCCAGCGCACACGTCGCTAGTGCTAGAATTCTTCCCAGTCAAGAGGAAACATGAAAACAGAGCCCAACCCCTTTCATTTCCGTAAACGTGACACACTCAATAATGGGGTATTGGGAATAAAACCACTGATCTTATATTAAAAGTGGGTTTCGTTTGGCCATATATTCAGATTCTGTATTATCCACATTCCGTGTTTGGCAAGTGTTTGTGTTTGGGCAACTTTCTTTTGGGGGTAAACTGGAATAGAATATATTCACTGGGTAGAGTACGCTTACCTGCCCCTTTAATGGAAGGTGTCACTTTTTTTTTTGGAATACCCTGCCATCTGATACAAGGATGATAAGTTTTTTTTTAACTTTTAACACAAATTTTTAAGCACTTTAATGAAGAGTGTGGTAGTCATTCCCAATATTGGTAATTAAAATGGGGGGATACTTCATTAATCATTGAAAATTCTTAATATAAAAACCTAGCGCTGGTATATCCCTTTTTTCTTTCTTTTCTTTTCCCTTATCTTCAAGATATAATTCAACTTTAAATTCACCTCCTCGAATT
>JANBOK010000478.1:0-11649 GCA_027595805.1 Coemansia sp. Benny D160-2
TATACGAAAACCCATGCCACTACCTCATATTCCTTACAGGGTCCAATTGGAGGGGGAGAGAGGGTCCGTATAGTAGTCGTTTCGCTAGCTGTCTTATGTTTTTTTGTTTATCTTTAGCAGAACGAAGCAGAAATAAACCATATAAAAGCCTTAAGAAAAAATTACCATAAAAAAAACTTTGTGCAAAATCCATATATAAAAAACTCTTACCCTCGCTCTCAATGATGGCTGCCGCCACGGTAGCTGCTGCCACGGTGTCCACCGCGGTATCCTCCACCGCCGCCGCTGCCACGATACCCACCACCGCCCCGGCGATGGTTTCCCTGGCCACCGCTGCGGTGCCTGCTGTCGTAGCCAGCCGCTCCAGAACCGCCAGACACGGTCGGCGATGCAATTGGCGTTGGCATAGGACGCCCGGCAAACGGACGGTACCCGACGGGACGAGGCGGCGGGGGCGGCATAGGGTGAACAGCACCGTAGGCGTCGCTACCGCCTCTGTACCCATTGGCAGCAGCATTCGGATGGGGACGGTTGAGCGGCGGCTGCGGCGGCCTGGCAGGACGTGCATACCGATTGCCACCACCACCACCACCGGCATTACCGCGGTGCGAGCCGTAGTAGCGCTGGTACTCAGGGTTGCTGTTGCCGCGCTCATCGTAGCGGCGGGGACCGTACCCGCGGTCGCGGGACACATCGTTTCCGCGCTGCCCGTAGAAGTGGCCGAAATCGCGGTTGTTCTCGTAGTACGTGGTGCGTGGCGGGCCGCGGAACCCAGAGTTGCCGCCGCTGCGCACGAACTCGCGGTCCGCCTGGTTGAGCCACGCATGTCGCCGCTTCTGGAACCCCGGGAGCAGCACGCACATGTGTGCGGTGTCTGGTTGCGGGTTGCGGTACACCACCGAGATGTGGTGCACGGCGGCGATGTCGGGCATTCCGACCTCCTTTAGCGGAGATTCGTAAGTGGTGGTAGTACTTGAGGATGTGGGCGTGTAGGTGGGATCACGCGAGACGCAGCCTGACATACGGCCGCTTCTTTTGGGATTCAGCGGCACTTCTGCCGTCTCTGTTGTTGTTGTTGCTGCTGCTGTTGTGTAGATGTCGCAGAGACTCTCGTACAGCGGGTTGTTCTGCCCAACAACCAGGATCTCGTTGCCCCGCTGGTTGCGGTTGGTTTCCTCGGGAAGCAGCCTGGGATACACCTTGGTGACGGCGTCCAGAAGTCGCTGCTTGTCGATAAAGGGCAAGAGAATGACGGCCTGCCAGAGGAACTTTTTGCCGTTGAGATCGAGCGGGAAATCGGTTGGATAAAAGTCGATGATGGGGCTCTCGTCCTCGGTCATCAGCGGACCGAACGGGTCGGGGAGGTTGTGTCTGCTGCGCGCAGGAAGAACGCTCATCAGCTGCTCGAACGGCCGCAACGGGTCGCCCAGCTCAAAGTCAGCGCTCATCATGTCCAGATCCACAAAATCCGAAGCCAGCGGCGCATAGTGGTATGGGAAGTACCAGTCCCACGACGCACACCCCTGGTAGTAGTACTTGAGAACCCAGCATAGGCCGCGCACGTAGTGCTCCACAATGTTGTGCACCTCCTCTCTGTCGTCTGCGGAGATGTTGAACTTGAGGCTGTAGTACCGCTGCTTGTAGCCCTCCTCGTGGAACTTTACCTGGTCGGTGCTGGGATCCACCGCACTGGATGTCTCGCTCCCGTTGTCGTCCGGGGTGGCCGCCGACAGCTCGCCATCGGGCGTCTTGCGCGCGCCACCCTCATTCTCCTCTTCCTCTTCAGTCTGCTCAACCTTGGTGCGCTTTGCCGAGTGCTCGTCTGTTTCGTCTTCAGCGGGATTAGTCTCCGCTGCATCTGCCAGATGGCCATTCGCGTCGGCAGCACCAGCAACATCGCCAGACTCATCACCACTGCGTTCGTGCGGACGCTTCTTGCCAGCATCAGCTCCTGCCATGGTGCCCGAAACCATGACCTCCTCATCCCCATCCTGGCCATCGAACGGAACAGGCGTGGGCGTGGGGACCCTGACCTTCCTGGCCTCCAGCCGGGCCTTGAGCTCCGAGGCCGCAGCAAAGTTCTTTTCATCAGCAGCCATCTTCATTTTCTTCTTCTGGGCAATCTCCTCCTCCTCACGCCGTTTACGCGCATTCACAGCGGCCACGACTGCCATCTGGTTAGCAGCCTCATCAAGGCCGGAGGAATCAGTAACCCCACCGTTGCTGTTACTGTTGCGGGCCTTGTTGATTGCGTCCCGACGGTCGCGCTTCTCCTCCTCGTCCTTGCGGTCCTTGAAGGTCTGCTCCTCGAGCGCAGCTATCTTGTCAACAATCGGCTGGACGCGGAACAGGTCAACCTCGCCGCACTGGGTGATATATCCGCCGGCCTCCTGGAGATCAGACTTCCAGAACTCGACAAGCTTCTCGATGGCGCCCTCGCGGATCTCAAGCGACGGCAGGTGGGGCAGGAAATCGTTGCCGACAAAGAAGCACAGAAACACCCAGTCGTCGATCGCGCGCTCCAGATCAAAGGGAAACGGGAGCGGGGAGTCTGGTTTGAGAGCGAATTCCAAGTACTCGCGCAGAACATCGATGTTGGCAAACACAAAGGGCTGGGAATCCGTGTTGACGTCGGGGGCCGGGTTGGCACGTCCGCCGCAATCGCGCTCAAAGTGGCCCATCTTGCCGCACCGCCGACACGGCTTGCTCAGCTTCTGTGCCCACTCGACGTCCTCGCGGAGGATCTTGAAGTTGGGCTCATGCGTGGCCAGCGATAACATGATGAGATCTGCGTCCAGGCCGTAGAGCACGTGGGACGTATTCGGATTGTACCCGGGCATCATCCGCTGGCGCCGGATAAAGTCCATGATCTTGTGCTCGCCCTCGCCGGGGACGTTGGAGTCCGACAGGATGACCTTGACGGAGGCCCACGCCGGATCGCCGTTGAGTTTGGTGGCCACGTAGTAGCGCAGCGACTTTGCCAGCATCTCCATGAACGGCGTGCCGGGCGTGATGCAGTTGCTGTCCCAGGGCTTCTCGGGCACCGGCTGCTCCACCCCGGTGGCCTGGAACACCTCGTCGGCCAACTTTGCCATCTCCGTCTCCTTCTCCTCGGCCTCCTGCGCAGCGCGGAACCGCCGCGACCGCTGCTGGTTCATCTTTGCGCGCGGCGCAACGCCATCCAGCGCCATGTACACCAGCTTCCGCGGCCGGATCATCGCGAACACCCGGTCGAGACACCGGAACACCTCAACCATCATGTCCGCCTCTGTCTTGGGCGCCTCCTTGAACTGCGGAT
Organism: Coemansia sp. Benny D160-2; assembly: GCA_027595805.1. Classification (NCBI taxonomy): domain Eukaryota; kingdom Fungi; phylum Kickxellomycota; class Kickxellomycetes; order Kickxellales; family Kickxellaceae; genus Coemansia; species Coemansia sp. Benny D160-2. The sequence continues at coordinate 3,299 of JANBOK010000478.1, forward strand.
GGCAGCACGGATGCACCACGCCGTTCATGTCCAGATACAGGTTGTCGAACTCCATGCCGTTCGGATTGGGATTTGTCGCGTCCACCGGAATCACCACCCCGTCCACCGTCACCGGCTTCTCCTCAACCACGTTGGTCTGCACCTTTGGGTACTTGCGCGTGAGCCATCGGTAAAACGCAGCTACGCCCATGGCTGCAGCTGTATATGAGAAGGTGTATGGGAAAAAAGTATTTACACTAAAGAAAGCTTTAATCGCGGAATGAATATAATATACTCGAATTGACAATAGCAAACATTGACAGCAAGCAGAAATGGAAAAGAAAAGGTTGAGAAACAGCATACAGCTTCAATAAGCCTTTTTCCAAAAAATTTTGCACTTTTTTGAGTGAGAGAAAAAAAAGTTGAAAATTAAAAAAAAAAAAAGTCGATTGGCGATTGGCCACTTCCCTCAATTGACTAGCTTGGGCTGGGCCAGGCTGGCTTCTGAAGATAGTCCTCTCCTGTAGTCAGAATACGAAAAGACCTTGTTGTTGTTGTTGTTGTTTCTTGCAGCACATGTGAAACACAATGGTCGTCATCACCACAATCTCTGGCTCTGGCTCTACTTTTGGTTCTGCTTTTCTTCTCTCTTCTTCTTTTCTGATCGCTTTATTCTACGCACTTTATTTCTTTGCTTATCTATCCTTTTGTTCTCTCATTTCCATCCCAATACTTCACCCACCAGATAACACGAGTAATTCTCACTCGCCTTCTGCTCCCAGCGGCCACGTTTGGCAAGGAGACCACCCTTTTTTGCTATAAAAAGAGAGAAAGCGCCTGGTCCGCTCACCTAGACGCAACACCACTGGGCAATGGCAGAACAAAAGTACTTCACCAACCGCGATCTCGCCAAGGACTACACCAGCGACCTGACGCGCTGGCGGCTGAACGTGGACAACGGGCGGCACACATGGGTGTATCTGGAGACCGAGGCAGAGGCGGCGGCGCGGCCACAGAGCTTTGCGGAAAGGTACTGGCTGGGGCTGGAGGTGGAGATGCCTGAGGAGCAGACCCGGAAGCACGCACGGCGGCCGATGCAGGCGGCGCAGAAGGGGTGGGCGTTCTTCAAGCGGCTGCAGTCCGAGGACGGGCACTGGGCGGGCGCGTACGACGGACCGCTGTTTGTCACGTGCGGGCTGGTGATCATGCAGTACATCACGGGGATCCGGATCAACGAGGCCCAGCGCGCCGAGATGTGCCGCTACCTGCTCAACATGTCGAACGCCGAGGATGGCGGCTGGGGGCTGCACACCGAGGGCAAGTCGTCGGTGTTTGGCACGGCCATGAACTACGCGATGCTGCGGATCCTCGGCATGGACGCCGACCACGCTGCCATGGTGCGAGCGCGCGCCACGCTGCTCAAGCTGGGCAGTGCGCGCGCGATCCCGTCGTGGGGCAAGTTCTGGCTCAGCGCGCTGGGCGTCTACGACTGGGAGGGCATGAATCCGCTGCCGCCCGAGCCGCTGCTGCTGCCCGGCTTTGTGCCGCTGAATCCCGGCAACTGGTGGGTGCACACGCGCGCCGTGTTCGTCGGCATGAGCTACACGTACGGGTTGCGCCGGAGCATGCCGCCCAATGCGCTGACACGGTCGCTGCGCGAGGAGCTGTACGACCAGCCGTACGACCAGATCGACTGGCCAGCGCAGCGCGACAACGTGAGCGACGCCGACCGCTACGTGCCCAACACGCTTATGCTGCGCGCGCTCAACACGGCGCTCGGCGTCTACGAGTCCTGGCGCGTGCCGCGGATCCGGCAGTGGGCGCTCAACGAGGCGCTGTTCCAGATCGAGAACGAGGTGGCCAACACCAACCACCTGTGCATTGCGCCGGTTAACTTTGCAACTAACATGCTTGCCATCTACTACGCGCACGGGCCCGACAGCGGGTTGTTCCGCGGCATGCGCGACCGCGTGCTTGATGTGCTGTGGATGTGTCGCGAGGGTCTGGCGGCCTGCGGAACCAACGGGTCGCAGCTCTGGGACACCGCCTTTGCCGTGCAGGCTGCGGTCGACACGGGGCTGGCCGCGCTGAAGGACAACAGGGAATGCATGCTGGGCGCGCTCCGGTTCCTCGAGAGCTCGCAGATCCGCTCCAACCCGACCAGCATGCGGCGCACGTACAGGCAGCCGACGCTCGGCGCCTGGCCCTTCAGCACCCGCGACCAGTCGTACACGGTGACGGACACCACGGCCGAGGCGCTGAAGGCCACGGTGCTGCTGCAGCAGGCGTCGTTTCTGCCGAAGCTGGTGTCTGACGAGCGGCTGAAGCAGGCCGTGGATCTCCTTCTCGGGATGCAGAACTGGGGCGGCGGGTTCGCGTCGTACGAGCGGGTGCGCGGGTTCCGGATCATGGAGCAGCTCAACGCGTCCGAGGTGTTCGGCAACATCATGGTGGAGTACGCGTACCCCGAGTGCACGACGTCGGTGGTTCTGGGGCTGACCACGTTCACCGCCGCGTACCCGGACTACAAGGCGGCCAAGATCAAGCGGTGCATCGACAGCGCGATCAACTACGTGATCAAGGCGCAGCGCTCCGACGGCAGCTGGTACGGGTCGTGGGGCGTGTGCTTCACCTACGCGTCGATGTTTGCGCTGCAGAGCATGGCCTGCGTGGAGATGTACTTTGACACCTGCTGGGAGGGAATGAAGGGCTGCGCCTTCCTCATCGACCGCCAGAACGCCGACGGCGGGTGGGGCGAGGCCTTTGCCAGCTGCGAGCAGAAGAAGTACATCCCGCACCCGGACGGCAGCCAGGTCGTGCACACCGCCTGGGCCGTGCTTGCCCTGATGGCTGCGCGCTGCAACTACAGCGACTCCGTCAAGCGCGGCATCGTCTTCCTCATGAAGCGCCAGCAGCCCAACGGCGAGTGGCTGCAGGAGAGCATCGAGGGCGTCTTCAACCACTCGTGCGCCATCCGCTACCCGAACTACAAGTTCATCTTCCCCATCTGGGCGCTTGGCCGCTACGCCGAGATATACGGCGACCTGCCGCTGATCGAGTGACCTGCTCTCGCTTCCTCAATTAAAATAAAATAAAAAAGCAAGCAAGCAAGCAAGCAGGCTGGGACCGTTTGCCTTGGTCACATGGAGAGAGCCAGCGTGTTTGTGCTTGCTGATATAGCGTACACTTGCCAGAAGCCTTTACTTCTTGCTTTCTCTCTTTCTTAGCATTTTGCTTTGTTTTTCTTTCTCGCTAAAATAATCCCGTTTCTCTTCCGTGTTTCAATAAACCACGCGTTTTATACACAGTCCCCGGTGTTGTATTCCGTCCTTTATTCCTCCATTTGGCAAAAGAAAGCAATCCAGCATACATTCATTTTATACTAATTGAGTCTCCTTCTTGTCCTCTTGCGGGCTTGGAATGTTTGAGGACGCAGCGAGCAATAACGACAAAAACAGCAACCGCAACAACAGCAGCATCATAAACGGCGACCAAGCATTCTCGGCTGCTGGTGGCAATCCAAAACACCCGGCCCCCAGCGAGCAGCACTTTTCCCAGACCCTGCTTCTCCAGCCTCTGCACCGCCAGACAACAGAAATATCAACAGCAACGGCAACGGCCAGAGACAGCGACAGCGACAGCACAGCGCTGGACATGTCAGCAGTAAGCAAGCAGCAGCACACAGACCAGACGGCGGCAGCCCAGCGGGCGCCAGAGGCAATGGCAGAAACATCATCACCTCCGCCTGTTCTGCCCGGAACAACAGGCGCGTCGCGCCGGGCGATGCGCACGCCGTCAGCGTCGCTGTTCGGGACGCTCGAGTTCAAGATGTACTATGTGGCGTACCTGATCGTGGTGCCCAACATGGTGTACACGATGTACCGGGCGTCGTCGCCGGCGCGGGACGAGTACGCCGAGTACAAGCACGAGCTGTCCGATGGGTGGATGTTTGGGCGGATGATTGATCTCACCGACGGCCAGTGGCACACGTTCCGATCCAACCTGCCTGCATTTGCCGGCGCCATGGCCGCTTACGTGGTGCTCAACGGCGTGGTCAAGGCAGCAATGGCCGGATCCAAACGAGCCGGCGCCGGGCGGAACCCCGCGGGCAGCATTCTGCCGGCGCTGGTGTTCCCGTGCCTGTTTGCCACGTGCTTCGTGGTAGCGCTGTCGGGCACGTCGGCGGTGTTCATCCTGGCGCTAGCGCTGGGCAACTACGCGGCAGCAAAGACGGTGGGCGGGAGGCGGTGGGCGCCAGCCGTTTTCTGGACATACAACATGGCGATGCTGTTTGCCAACGAGCACTACCGCGGGTACGAGTTCGGGCGGATGGCAGCGGGGCTGGCGTGGCTGGACGAGTGGCGGGGGATTCTTCGCCGGTGGGACGTGACGTTCAACTTGACGATGCTGCGCATGGTGTCGTTTGCGATGGACTACCACTGGCGGGTGCTCCAGGAGCGGACGCTCGGGCGGCAGCAGGTGGACGCATTCGCGGTGAAGCCGCAGAGGCCGGAGAAGCAGCGCATCGAGCAGTCGTGCGCGGCGGCCGACTACTCGCTGGCCAACTACTGGGCGTACCTGACGTACCCGCCGCTGTATCTGACGGGGCCGATCATCACGTTCAACAACTTCGTGTCGCAGATGCGCGACCCGCCGCAGACGGTGTCGTGGCGCCTCATCGGCGCGTACGGCGCGCGGCTGGTGGCGGCGGTGCTGCTGATGGAGACGGTGCTGCACACGGTGCACTGCGTGGCGATCAGCAAGTGGGGCCAGTGGGACTCGTTCAGCGCGTACGAGATCAGCCTTATCGGGTACATGCGGCTGACGTTCATCTGGCTGAAGCTGCTGATCATCTGGCGGTTTGCGCGGTTCTGGGCGCTGGCCGACGGCGTGGAGACGGTGGAGAACATGCGCCGCTGCATGAGCAACAACTACTCGCTGCAGCAGTTCTGGCGCGACTGGCACTGCAGCTACAACCGCTGGCTCGTGCGGTACGTGTACATTCCGCTCGGCGGGCGCCGCACCAGCTCGTGGAACACGTTTGTGGTGTTCACGTTTGTTGCGCTGTGGCACGACCTGAGTCTGCGGCTGCTGCAGTGGGCGTGGCTGATTGCGCTGCTGTTCCTGCCCGAGGCGCTGGCCACCTGGGTGTTTGCCCGCCCGCGCTGGGCGCGCTCCCGCGGCTTCCGCTTCCTGTGCTCGGCCGGCGGGGCCGTCAACATCATCGCGATGATGGTGGCCAACCTGGTTGGCTTTGGCGACGACAGCGTGGCCGCCATGGTTGACAAGGTCTTCAGCCGCCAGGGCCTGGTCTTTCTGGCCGTCACCTGGGCGCTGCTCAATGTGCATCTGCAGATGATGTTTGAGCTGCGCGAGCACGAGTACCGGCGCGAGTACGCGGCGATTCACGGGAACAGCACCGACGTTGCAACCGCAGCTGGGTCGCGGAGCAAGCGCCAGCGATAGGGCCGAACCCTACCAACTGGCTACTTTCAACAACTCCGCCATGCATGAAAGGGGGGTTAAGTAATAAAATGCCAAAGTACATGAGCTGCAAGATAAAGAGAAATAAAAGGGGTTATATAAAGCGTCACAGCGGGATGAAGGTGGGGACCCGACGGCCGCGCATCTGGAAGCGCTTCTTCGCCTCCAGCACCTTCTCGTTGGTCCTGAAGAAGGCCTCGACCTTGGGCCGCACATCGTCCTCGCCAACCAGCGTCATCAGAAAGTCCATCAGATGGGCCAGCTCGCGGTCGTTCTTGTCCTCGTACCAGCTCTCGATGGGGATGCCGTTGGACTGGTGGTAGGCGAAGGCCTGGGGACAGTTGTCAACCAGCACCATCTTGCGCACATCGCGGCCGAGGATGCCCAGATCCTTGATGTAGTTGGTCTTGATGTAGACGCACGAGTCGCGGAACAGGCGGTGGCGGATGAAGCGGCGGTCCGGGTCGATGAGATTCAGCAGACGGTCGGCGTACACCTGCTGCGACGCCGTGAACACGACGACCTCGAACAGCTCGCTCGCCCGCGTCAGGAACTCGCGGTACCCGGGCCGCAGGCGGCAGTACACGCTGTAGTTGATCCCGTTGTACTCGACGGGGAACACGAGGTCGGCGTTCTCCACCTTGTTCAGCGCACAGTGCACCAGCGTTTCGTCCAGATCCAGCACAAGCGTGATCGGCGGGCTGGAGCGCGTCTTGCGCGGGAGCGCGTAGGGCCGCAGCGTGTGTTCGCGTGGAATCGGCGGCAGCTCGGCCATGAACAGGTACGGGTTGAACTCGTCGTCCTCGTCGTACGCGAAGTACGCCTCCGTGTCGAACTCCGTGTCCGCCACCGACGAGATCTGCGACAGCGACAGCGAGAGATCCGAGTCGCCGCTCCCCAGCTCGGCCCCCGCCGGCCCCAGCACCGCGATCCCGCCGGTCTCCGCCGCGTCCAGCCCAACAAGCACATCGTGCTCGCCGTACACCGGGATGTTCTCCTTGCTCGGCGTCTCCGGATACGTGCCCGTCAGCGGCGATGCGCTGCAGCTGTCGCTCAGCTGGTACTCGCCGGCGTCCGCCAGATACAGCTGCATCCCGCTGCTGCTCCTGCTGATTCCGCTGCCGCTGCCGTTACTGCTGCTGCCTGCGGCCTCCTCCTGGTGGAGCTCGCCGCCGTGGGACGCCGAAAGCCCCGCCGAGACGGCTGCCCCGAGCGTGGTGGGGTTCATCGGCGGCGCCGTCAGCGAGTTGGCCTCGGGCGAATCAACAGGCGCACCCGCCGGATCCACCTCGGACGTCTCGGAAGGCGGCGACCCCGGGTACACGTTCTCCTTGCTAGTCGACCGCTCCAACGCGCGCAACCCGCCTTCCGCCTCCTCCTCCTCTTCTATGAACGAGCGCGAGTCGTGCTTCTGGAGCCCCAGCGGATCCTGCGCTATCCCAGATACCCGCCGGAGCAGATCAAACACCGGCGACAGAATCGCCTTGAGCGGCGACGACTGCGCCGCGCCCTGGCTGCCAGCCACCGCTAGCCCCCTAGCCCTGCCCTTGGCGCCGCTGCTCTCGTCCGCCGGCTGCCTGCCTGGCTCCGAACCCCTCGGCAGCTCCGACAGCGGAACCGCCGGCGGCAGCCGCTGCATCCCACTCGCGGGGCCCGCGATACGCATGCGCTTCAATGGCGGAGGCGGAGGAGAGCGGACCATCCCAGACGCCTGGCCCTCCTCGCTCTCCTCCGCCTCGTCGTTGCTGCTTTCCGCCCTTCGTCGCCTGCACGGCTGCTGCTGATGCCCATTCGCTGACGCCGCGTGGCCCCGATCCGGCACGCCCCTGATCTTTGTCAGCGCCCTGCGCGGCTCGCGCTTCGGCGACGACATGATGAAATTCACTGCTGCCGATGCGGGCGTCGTCGTAGGCGTGGTCTCCTCGGACGATATGCTGGCTTCGCTCAGCTCCCGCGCCAACGTGGTCGTTTCGCTGGGCCGCGGTACCGCTATATGCCGCGGGTCCTTCTTAGATGCCAGCGGGACCGGCTGCTTTGCCGATGTCCTGACGTTGGCTTTGCTGCGTGTGCGTTTGAGCGAGGGCGGTGGCAATACCTTGCTCCGTCTCTTCTTGCCATCCAGCTTCGCCCCCGGCCCTCCCGCTGCTGGTGCTGCTGGCGCATTATTGCCGCTGCTGCTATTCGGTGCGCTGGGGTTGGCCCCATTACTAATCGTTGCGTCAGTCTTTGCTGATGGCCTTGGTCTAATCGGGTCACCTGGTGACTGTGGTTGTGGTTGTGTGCCTCCTGCTCTTTTCGCTGGCGCTGTAGCGCCCACCGCATGCTTTCTCCGCTTAGGCTGCGTGCTCCCGTTTCCAGAGCCGCCTGTTGCTTTTGCTCTGCTAGATCGCGTAATGGCCGTCTTTTTTTGTTGCTGCTGCTGTGGTGGAGGTGATGCGTGGTGGACGGCTGTTGTCTTTCTCTGTGATGCTGATGCGTTCTTTGCTGCTTCCTTGGAACCCCTGGTCGTCGCCTTCTGTTTGGAACTCGTTGTTGATGTTGCTGCTGCTGCTGCTGTGTCGGCTACGGCTGTCTGGCCGCTCTTTGCGCCGTTACGCAAGCGGGTGGTGATTTTGGACATCCTTGCTACGAAGCTCTCTGGTGGTCACCCCCGTTCTTTGCTCTTGTCCTGTACAATGCCGAGTATTAAGTAATATGAAATAAAATGAAATGAGAAACAGACAAGGAGGACAGAAGAAAAAGGAAAACAAAATAAAAACCTCTTCCGCCGCCTCGCTCACTCACTCACTCTGGGAAACTGTTCAGTGTCTGAGCGCGCAGCACTGAACAAGAAGCTAGTGGAAGGAAGAAAGAAAGAAAGAAACCTCACTCTCCCTCCTTATTTCTCA
>JANBOK010000479.1:0-11631 GCA_027595805.1 Coemansia sp. Benny D160-2
GGACGAGCGTCTGGATGCTGTGGACGATGCTCTGGTTGCTGCACTCTGCGCCATCGCTGTGCTTGTGGAAGCTGCCAGCCCTGCTGACGCTGCCTCCGTGCTTAGAGATCTACTCCAGACAGACGCCTACACCGCCGAGCTCAAATGGCTTGTTGGTGTCAAGCGTGTAATCGAGTTATTACAAAAGAACTGAATAGTAGACCATTTCTCTCTTCCTTATTTTATTTACACAATAGCTGCGATCGAATATAATGTAAATTCAAGTAATTTAAGCTGTTAGGCTATTTCGTCTCCTTTTGCTTCTGCTCTAGCTCCTTCTTTTGCTGCCGTTCTTCCAGGTACTTTTGAACCTCTTCGCGTCGCCTCTTTTGCTCATCGCGATTTTCCTTGATAATTGGCTGGAATGTGTAGAACGCAATAGCCCCGCCCACACTGCTGGCCAGCAAGGGCACGCCTATTCTTAACAATAACGACATTACAGCGCCTGTTTAACTATTGAGAAAAGAAGAATGAAAGCAAAAGCAAAGAATTACATACAAAACAGTGTTATCGAGTGAGGATCTTTTTATCTTCAATCTCAAAAAAAGCTAGAATAAAAAAAGATAAAAACGAGTCGTGATCATGATCCAGCAACAGCAGCAAATATCAGGCACTGGGATAAAGGTGGGTTTTCTCGCATTTAAGGGCTTGGAGTCGGTCATTTATACATTATGTTGGTTTAATGTTTCGTGCTCAGTAGAGCCAAAAAAAAGTGCATACATCTTGACCAAACCACAAGCATGTACTTGGTCAGCCAAGAGCCTGAAACCAAAAATGGGTTTTAACTGAAAGTCTTTAAGAACTGCTTAAAGTTATTAACATATATTGTATATAAAACTGAAAACGTTACAATGTACTTCTTCCACTAAATTTTATGCTACATTAAAATGACTTGCGAAGATCTGAAACTCTTTAATGACTTTATTACTTTTGCCATTGACTCTTCAAACACCTTGCTTAATTCATGTATACCTGTGTAATCATAATTGTCAAATCCATACACCAATGACTTGAGCTTGGACTCGATTGGGCTAATAGAGCCATCCTGAAGTTCTGGAATAACAAATGAGGTACCATCGGTGTCTTCTATCAAAATATTATATGTTTGCAGCCACACTAGTTTAGGCAGCTTTGATCTAATCAGTTCCAGGACATCGGCAAGACCTATGCCACCATAGGCTGTCATCTTTGTTACATGTGGCCAGTAGATGCGTTGCACATCTGATGTAGAAATCTGCTTATCTATAATTACCTCCATTGCAGAGCATGTAAACCCTTTAGTGGCTTGTAAATCATTTGCAAGTTCAATGAGATCCACTTCTCTGCTTATGAAAGAGCTATGGTAATACGTATTAAATACATCCTTGGTTGAATTTGATAAGCCAAATCCATACAATACAAACATGATATCAGGGCTATCTGAGATGATAAATTTGTTAAGCATCTTTTCTGTCAATATAGATGCCAATAAATAGCAGGTAAATGGACAGAGATTATTTACATTCAAGTACTCAAGTTGTGGTGTCTCCAGTGTGTAGTTAAATTTGTTACTTGGACTGACCAGGTCTTCCTGACTATGAATTAGATTAATTGCCAAAGACTTTAGCACTGGAAAACAAATCATGCCAGAATTATCTGCATTTTCATGATAAAATACACTCCAGTCAAACGTCTCATCAATACATACTAGCTCTAGCTTTGTTAGATTATCCACATTTATTTTTGAAAGAACTTGTGAATCCCAATACCAATTAATCCCAAGGTTGAACAGCGAATTAGCAAAATGTGTGTCAGAATCTAAAGACTTTGAACTTGCTTTTACTTGTGTTAGCTGTGGTGCATATAGTTTTATGAAAGCAGCTTCAAACATAAATACAGCGTTACTATCAGAATGGTTATTACTACGCAAAAATGTAATGCCTGGAAGTAGCAATTTGAATTTTTTTGCAATTTGTACAATTTCACTTTTCGTTACTGGACCCTGTTTAACATGATCAAACAGCACGCCAGGAAATTCAAAATTCAAAATTAAATTCTCAACATTGCCAAAAAATCCATTATATTCTTCAAGTGTTTCAAGGATTTTTTCCAGACACTCCAAAGGCCCATCACCCACAGAATCAATTTTGATGTCAACAGTGTGTAGATATTGTTTCAAATAATTAGCCGTTACATCTATGCTTGACCACAACTTGTCACTGAGACTGATAGATAACTTATTAAAAGTTACTGGCAATGCAATCCTTCGCCATTTTTGACAAACAAAAAGAATGTTCGTGTGTCTTCTAAAGCAATCATTAAAATAAAACTCTTCCTCGCAGTAAGGCTTGAAGATTGCAAAAAGGATATCAGTTGGAAGACTGTTGATGTGCATGTTCTGTAAATGTATATGGTTAGAAATAAGACTAGCTGATTAAAAAAATCAAATGAGGAGAAGCATTTTTTGCTAACTTTTCAACTTTTATATTGCTCTAATAAAGCAAATAACCAAGATAAACGTTGTAAATTAAACAGCTGTTTTGGCAAAAGCAATTGCCTTTTTGTAAGGCTTTGTTTTCTTGATTGTGAATTGCGCTGGTTTCTGTTTTTGCAATTCTTTTTACAACAACAATTTTGAAGTCCAAATATGCATTCTGCAGTTTGGATAATTCTTACATAGATATTGTATATGCAGAACACTATTCTTTATACATAGTACACAGATTACACTTCTTTACGGCAACTAAGTGTTTTATAATGTAAAGGTGAAAGAGCTAACTAAAAGATGACTAGAAAAGGTCTACCTGAATTACACATTGTATTCTGGAGACTCAGATCTTACATACTCAGGAAACACAGCTAATGTAATTTTACGGTAGTAAATGTTGCATCAGCGGAATTTACAATATTATTTGCCTCAGTTTTAGAATAATTGAAATTTTTCACAAGCGTATCTCTAATTTTCTTTATTCCTAATGCTCTCGCATTATTTTTACTATTTGCTTCTACAGAAACAACAATTGGTTTTCCATCATATTCATCAAACACCAGGTTTCTAGCAGTAACAGTATAGAATGAAAACGACATTTTTAATAATATGCAAAAAGGATAAAAGCAAAACAGTAAAACAATTGAATGTGCCATTCAGCTGGAGGCTGGCATTATATATTACACGTTTTACAGCAATGACAAGTGCAATGTCTATCTTTTTCTTTTTCTTTTTTTAGTTTCTGTATTATATTAATTAATTTTACTCATTCCTACGTCATGGTAGCTATTCATACTTTTTTGCGTCATGTTGGGACTTGGGGCATTGAATTGATGTATTATCTTAATATAACATAAAGCAAATTGTGAGTATGTTATTATTGCCATAGATTATTAAAGTGTATGTAAGTATTTAAATGACTAGCTATATTTTTGCTTTTATTACTGTTTACATTTTTGTTGTTTTATATGTAATCTCTTTTTACCCTTTTAGACGTATTATCACATATAGATGTATAATTATTGGTATTAGTTATTACTAAACAAACAATGCTTACGAAATCTTTTTACAAGTATATGTTGCATCACACGATTTTATAAAATTTTGTGCAGATTTACCATTACAATTCATACGTTTAATAACTGCTCTCACAAACGCTATCATAGCATTTTCTAATGCATTATCTTCATTAAGCGCAAATACACTAACAGAAACACGCATCGGTTTCTGTGTTTTTACTACATATTTAGCTGTTACAGTGTACTTTGAAAAAGACATTTTTAAAAGAGATAAGGAAAATAAAGACAAAATGAGAGAACCGCATTATATTGGCATCCCAGAGGATGTCTTTATATTGCAAACTCGTGTAAAACAGTTAATGGCATTTAAATTAAAAAAGTTGCATTTGGAATTCCACGTTTTTCATTTACTTTCCGTTTCTGTTTCCTTGTTTGCATCTAATGTCTGACTACGCTTGCCTCATTTAAGTTAATATTAATGCTAGATTTCTTATAATTTAATATAAAGCAAAAACAGAAATGCCGTCATTTACTTGGAAACGAGTAAACAGTCATGTGCATTATATCCTGTTTAGGTGTTTCCAAATTGAACCACTCACATATATTGATTGTGCCACAGGCTTACACCAAAACTACCAGGGCTCCTTAGTAGTTTAAATTACAAAGTGACTCGCTCTACTCAAAACAGTTAATATATTTAAAATAGATGACAAATATGATGAATATGCCGATATCTTTCTAGTCAGATGGTAAATATTTTGGACCAATGCCAAAAAGTGCCATTACATCCTATGATTACTGGAAATAATACTTGTATAGATTTTGTATTGCAAACAACCACGTTGACAAGGACAAGATATACATGTTTAAATTCTTTTCACGAATCTAGCACAGAGAATATACGCATAATAGCAGATCAACAAGATTGTGAATCTAATTACCATAAGCAACCCCCATAAATTCCAAGCATGAACAAATTAATGCATCAGCAAAGATCCCATTTATTGTGAAGATTGAGGCAACCATCGTTATTACCCGTTCTTCCTTTGAGTCCACACAACGCCGTCTTAGTCTGCTCTTCCTGCCATTGTTGTATATCAAGCCTTCATATATACTTTGTTGAACAGAAGCTAGCCTTTTCCAGGTTTAACACGCGTACAGCAACTGGGTTGGTCCACCAATGTTTTTCCACAAGAAACTGTCACACACAATCACCCTGCATCCGTCGTTCTTAGGGCCGCGGATGCGCGAGTTTGTCACACAGCGGCTGTACGAGGACGTCAAAGACCTGTGCTCCGGGCGGTACGGATACATAGTGGCCGTGGTGGCGATCCTCGAGATCCAGATGGGGAAGATACTCCCGGGACTGGGCTCGGCCGAGTTTGAAGTAAAGTACTCGGCAATCCTGTTCAGGCCGTTTAGAAACGAGGTCATGGATGCGGTGGTCACCAAGGTCAACCGGATGGGCTTCAAATCCATGGCTGGCCCGCTCGAGATCTTTGTTTCCACCCAGCTTATCCCCGCTGACATGAAGTTCAACCAGCACAACAATCCGCCGTCATACCACTCGGAAGAACAAAAGATTGAGGTCGGAACGCTTGTTCGCGTCAAGATAACCGGTGTGCGTATCGACGCAACGGCAATCTATACCATTGGCACGATCAAGGAAGACTATCTGGGCGTAATAGAGTAGAAAGGACTGGGGGCCGTTGTTTATGTGCATGTGTGTCCATTTCATATCACGTGCTGGATCATAATGTATCTTTTGCAAAGATTAAGCCAGTTCGAAGTTTAATGCAGAAACAATAAAGACATTACAAGCAGTTCTTTTCATCCACCACTTTTTCGAACCCCAGAAAAGAAGGAATTTTACAAATTTACTTTTTTTTTCTTTCATTCCTAGTCCCTGCTCAGCTTGCTTTCGTATGCTCTTTAAAAGGCTTCTTTCAAGTAGTTTATTTTCGCCCAGTAAAGCACTGCCCATTTATCGCAACCGAATTTCAAGCCGCAGAATCAGCAGCATACACCCAGCAGCAATGCCCAAGACAATCGGTACACACAGCGGCACGTTCCACTGCGACGAGGCGCTGGCATGCTACATGCTCCACCAGCTGGGCGAGTACAAGGATGCCAAAGTGGTGCGCAGCCGCGACCCGGCCGTTCTGGATACGTGCGACATTGTTGTTGACGTGGGCGGCGTGTACGACCACGATGGCAAGCGGTACGATCATCACCAGCGCGGATTCGACGAGCAGTTTTCGGAGAACTACAAAACAAAGCTCAGCAGCGCCGGGCTGATATACAAGCATTACGGCAAGGACGTGATCAGGGCGATTCTGGCGGACGAGAAGATCGGCGACCAGGAGGTGGATGTCCTGTACGACAAGATCTACGAGGTTCTTATCGAGGGCATCGACGGCAACGACAACGGCATCCCGCGGTACCCGGACGACATTGAGCCGGCATACAAGGAGAGCACGGGGCTCGGGTCGCGGGTCTCGCGTCTGAATCCGTGGTGGAACCAGCCCGAAGGCGACATGGATGCGCGGTTCGCCAACGCAATGAAGATCACCGGCGAGGAGCTGCACGAGCGCGTGCGCTACTTTGCGTTGGCATGGATGCCTGGGCGCAAAGTCGTGGAGCAGGGGTTCGAAGGCCGGTTCGAGGTGGACCCGAGCGGCCAGATCGTGCTGTTCGACCAGTTCTGTCCGTGGAAGGACTATCTGGACACGATTGAGGAGGATGCGCGCACGAAGGATCCCAACCTTGCCAAGCTCATCTATGTTCTGTATCCGGATCCCGCGAACAACTGGCGCGTCCAGGCGATACCCGAGGCCCCCGGGTCGTTCAAGAGCCGCCATGCGCTGCCGGAGGCCTGGCGCGGCGTTCGCGACAATGAGCTGTCGGAGCGTGCTGGAATTGAAGGATGCATCTTTATTCACCAGTCTGGGTTCATTGGCGGCAACAAGACGAGGGACGGCGCCCTGGCGCTCGCACGCAAGGCCTTGACCATGGACTGAGTCTTTTTTTAAAGAGAGCAAGCAGAGCTGGATTCATTGGGAATGGGCTGTCCATAAGTGATGTGCATGCAGTCTATTCAAACATTTAGCAGCGAAAAAATACAATATATGAAGTCAAGCCTTTTCCTGGCCCTGGCATTCTTGATCTTTGTTTACGCCTTAGTTTTTTTTGGATTTTTCTTTTATTCTCCGTTGGCGCTATAACACTGAATGATGGAAACCTCGCGCAAGGCGCTCAAGGGGGTTCTGCTCGACCTCAGCGGCACGCTTCACATAGACGACAAAGTGACGCCGAACGCAGTTGCGGCGCTAAGGAAGCTTCGCGACACGGGGATCCGGGTGCGGTTTGTGACAAACTCGACCAAAACCAGCGACGAGCGGCTGTACAGCAAGCTGGTAGGTCTGGGGTTTGCGCTGGACCGCAGCGAGATATTCAGCTCGCTCAGCGCGGCCAAGCGACTGGTGTTGGAGAAGGGGTACCGACCGCTGCTGCTTCTCGAGGACGCGGCACTGGAGCAGTTCGGCGACATCGACCAGACGCCGCCACACACGGCGGTGGTAGTAGGGCTGGCGCCGTCGCGATTCAACTATGCCCACATGAACCGCGCGTTCCGGGCGCTCCAGGACGGCGCCGATCTGGTCGGGATCCACCGGGCAAAGTACTACGCGCAGTCCGAGGGCCAGCTGTCGATGGGGCCCGGCGGGTTTGTGGCCGCGCTGGAGTACGCGGCAGACAAGCGCGCGGTGCTTGTAGGAAAGCCCGCCACAGAGTTCTACCAGCTTGCGCTGGCCGACATGGGGCTTCTGGAGTCGCCCGAGTCCGTGGCCATGATCGGCGATGACGTCCTCGCCGACCTCGGCGGCGGCGCTCACGACCTGCGGCTCCAGCGGTACCTGGTGCGTACGGGAAAGTATCGCGCCAACGATGAAGCCAAGGCCCTGGCACCGCTGGACGGCACGTTTGACACGTTCTCCGACGCCGTGGATGCGTTGACCAGCGGCAGATGATAATAAACAGCAATAACAGCAACCAGCTTACACAGATCCAAGAGTGAAGAGCAGCTCCATTACAATAAGCATAATGTCCAAGGCAGCTAGAAGCGGAGAAGAAAGAATAAGATAAAATCCCCACGGCGGAGATACGGCTAGGGGTTGCGCTGGAGTCTGTGGTATTATCCGGCTAGATAGTGGTCTTGCCAGCATTCACAACAGCAGAGGATTACTCTGACGTTTTCGCTTCCTCCTTGGTATCATCCGGCGTTTCATCAGCAAACTTGCCAGCAGGGCCATTCAGAAGCTCCTGGAACTTTGTGGTATTGAAAGCAGCAACCGTTTCATCCAGTGTGCCGACGTGGTGGCCGTTGGCAAAGACGTTAGGCGTTGTGTTTTGGCCGGTGATAGTCGCCAGGTAGTCCTGGATATCCGATCCGTCGATTCTGTTGTCCAGCTCGATGGCGCTGAACTTTATCCCCTTTTCGTCCAGAAGGCGCTTGGTGCGGCTGCAGTACGGGCAGTACGACTTTGAGAACACCATCACTTTGTTGTCGCTGATGAGCTTTCTGACAAGCTCCGGTACAGAATCCGACTCGGTTTCCATGTTTTTTTTTGGGCGGATAGACTAGCACGATGTGACACCTGTCAAAGTAAGAGAAAGAAGCCCAAAGAGAGAATGCCTTGCCTTTGCTGCTTAAAGCTGAAGAATGGGAAAATGGTATTGTTAATATAAAGTTGTGGAATGTAAGCGATAGAACTTTGTTGAAAAGGTATCCAAGATTGTTGAGATTGCAAAAGCTTGTTGAAAAAGTGTCTGGAGGGGGTAATTCTTGAATATTCTAGAGTCTCGTCACGACATTATACAGAGTAGTGCTCAAAACCGGCACCCCAGCTGGTACTATTACATTTATTACAATATACTTTCTCCAGATAAGGAAACAACATGGAACATTATATTGTAGTGATGCGCGTGGCAAGGCATAGACCACGTAAGAACTAAATAAATGAATTGCTTAATAATATATTATAAAAATAGATATATAATCGCTACTGAGCATTAAGAAGGCTATTGAACAACCAGGAGAGCAAAAGGATTTCCACATGAAGAGACCTGCAAAATGATCCAGCGCACAACACAATACATGCCATGTGCAGACTACGTATAACCCGGCACCACACGAGGCTCATTCAGGGATTGTGCTGGAGTCTGAGATACGATCCGGCTAGACGGCGGGCTTATCGTCATCCACGACAGCCGGAGACGCGCGTCCCAATTCCGCCTGAGAAGCAGCGGCCGAGGACGCGCTTTCCTCCTCTTTTGCGTTTGTCTTCTCCTTGGGCGTCTCGGGCTTTGCGTCGGCAAACTTGCCAACGGGGCCATTCAGAAGGTCCACAAACTTGGTAGTTCTAAAGGCAACAAACGTGTCGTCGCATCCGCCAACATGGTGGCCGTTGGCAAAGACGTTCGGCACCGTGCGCTGGCCGCTGATAGCCGCCAGATGGTCCTGGATGTCCGATCCGTCTTTTCTGTTGTCCAGCTCGATGGCGCTGAACTTTATCCCCTTTTCGTCCAGAAGGCGCTTGGTGCGGTCGCAGTACGGGCAGTACGATTTGGAGAACACCATCACGCTGTTGTCGCCGATGAGCTTTCTGACAAGCCCTGACACGGCCTTTGACGCAATCGGCATGTTTTGGGCGGATGAGCTGGTATGGGGAAGAGACGATGCGACACCCATCAAAGCAGGAAAGACTATGTGTGCAATAAGCAAAGTGTTTAGCTATGTGGGAAGGAAGAAGAAGAAAAAAGAAGATAAGAGCGAAGAAAAAATGAAAAGAAAAGCGAGAGGTTTAGGTTTCGCTTCTTTTAACCGGTCGATGAAAACCGGGTATTAATAATATGAGAGCACCGGATGCTTGCGCGATTTTTGCCGCGGGATTGCTAATCCCAGTCTTTCTCTCAGATGACGAAACAGAGCATGTTGTCGAACAACACAGAAGCCTCAGACAGCGTGCAGAAGGCGCGATTACTTTTTCTGGCTTCCTTTCGCATCCTTGCGTCTGAATTTGAAATGCTTTTTGATATTGCTCCTTTTGCCTAGTCTCGCCTCGTCGTCTTTCTATACTTTTATTTTCTGGCCCTAAAGCCCCTTGCGCAATTAATACCACACCGCCTTACTTGTAAATACAGCCACACACACACAATGTTCGGGTGCATCGTAGCAGGCAGACTGGTTCAGACAAACCTACAGCAGGTGGACGTGAACAAGTACGTGTTTGAACTATCCGACGCCCACAGCATCAACCACATCGTGGTGTTCCTGCTAGGAACGATCCCATTTGAACCCGGGTACGCGGCCACCGTGCATCTCTTGTGGCCCAACAAGAGCTGGCAGCTGCTGGGCGCCCTGTCCAACGACAAGCCCAGCGCCATATTCAGACTCAAATCCACACTCACTCCCGAGGAGGCGGCGGCGCGCATGCCGAGCATCAGTGCCGAGCTTGGGATATCCATTGAGCCGCTGCAGGCCGTTGAGCAGCAGATGCAAACCAAGCACCACCAGCAGCACCAGCAGGATAGCACAGCCATGGCGGCCCCGACGGCACAATCGCACTCGCTGGTTCCCGCATCGTCGGCGCGCGCCGAGGGCAGCGGCAACGTTGCGGGCATGCCGTTCCAGGCCGCAAAGGCCTTTTCCGAGCGTGTGCTGCAGAACCTGTACGACTACGCAATGTCCTTTGCAGCACGGCAGGACCCGTCCACGATGGGGCCGATCGGATCCAACGCGCCCGTCCAGGTGCTTCCCGTCAGGGTGTTTGAGGACTGGTACGCCTCGTTTTTGCGCAAGGTGCAGCGTGATCCGGATACGTCGATGCAACAGGACTAATGAATAAATATAAGAAATAGGGTGTGGAGATTGTAAAGTTTGCTGGTTCACGTGAGGACGCCCCAAAACATCTGTGGCTGCCATCTGGAAGTGCTGGGGGCAATTTTTATAAATTGCGTTGAAACGCGCCTCGCCATTTCACCAGGGAAGAGTTTTTTCTCTTTTCTTTACCTAAACGTGGGCCTGATTTTCCTCGGTTTTAAAAGGGTTGGGATAACTGCACTTCGTTTTGAAGTTTCTGCGCCTTCCCAGCCCTACCGGTCTTCTATTTGTCGGATCCATAGCTTTTTGGGGTTGTTAATCTCTTAATCATAGCTATATCCTGCGCCAAGGAGTTGGCGTGCCAATTTTTCTCCCTTTTTCTGTTTCGATGGAGAAAGGGAGAGAGAGAGAACAGAGCAACTTTGGGAAAATGACGGTCCAGAAACCAAACAGCAAGATTTATCACTGTCTGGGGCTCTTTTTCCACACCCCATTCGGTTTCATGCTCTTGCAACACATACCTTCTGTTATCATTTCATTAAATACATTGAGAACAATGCCTCGCCTAGCTTCTGTGTGTTCACACAAAGCAGAAACACACGCATGCCGTGTGGTATGTGGACAAAGAAGATACCGCAGTTGAATGAATATCCTAGGCAAGCCGTTTTATTAATGCATCCCAATGCTTCATTCGCAAAGAAAAAAGCAAGCAGACGGAAACAAGGGAGAACTAAAAGACAAGCAATAAACTACAGTTAGAAGAAGAAGAAGAAGAGGAAGACATGTCGTGGGCCACGAGTCCGTTCTTCTTGTCGAGCACACATGAAAGAGGAGAACCAGCCTTTCTCCAAATCTAGAGCCTGTCGCGGCTCCACGCCTGCTCAAAGCGGTTGTTGGGGTCGAGGAGCTTGGTGTTCTGGTTCTGCTGCACGTGGAGCCACGGGTACGGGTTGGTCTTCTTGTTCCAGACAACATCGGGGCCCTTGAGTGCGCGGCCGCCAAAGTAGGCGCAGATGCCCACGCCGCCCACGCAGATGGCGTAGATGGGGATCAGTTCGTAGCGGTACCAGTGTCTCCACATGTACGCCTTTACGCTCTTGGACATCATCTTTGTAAGGAAGTGGCGGGTGGGTGTTCAAGTGTATCAATAATGCTTTATAAACGCAACTAGGCAAAGAGAGAGAGAAAGAACGAAAAAATAACAACCTTGTATTTTGTATCTATGA
>JANBOK010000480.1:0-11629 GCA_027595805.1 Coemansia sp. Benny D160-2
ATCGGGCTGCTGCTGGCTATACAAGGCGCTCTGCGGGGCATCGCCGACACTTGGCACAGGCTCCTTGATATCCACCGACGTCGACGACCACGTAAGATCCACGCCCGAGCACCTCCACACCTTGGCAGTGCCATCGGTCGACCCAGTAAGAAACATCTCCCCATTCGGACTGAACACAAGCGTGGTGATGCTGTCGTCGTGCGCGGCAATGCGGGTGATGAGTTTCGGCGTGCCCCAGTTGCTTGCAGCACTCGAAACGGTGCCGACGTCGGCTATGGTGGAGTAGATGCTCACGTACCCGGAGGACGTGGCAATCGCGAACCGGGAGCCCGTGTGGTTGAAGGCAAAGCACGTGACGGCGTGGCGAGGTTCGGGCCGCCCGTCAATAACAATCGGCGTGGTGTCGAAGGTGAGAGCGTGCCGGTCCCAGCGGTATAGCCGACAGAGTCCGTCGTCGCAGGTGGTGGCGAGGAACCTGATTTCGCGACGCGGGGAGGGCGAGAACTTCACAGCCGTGATGCTCTTGGCGCGTCCCTGCGGATTGGCGATCAGCACGGCGCGCGGTTCGCCGGTCCTTATGTTCCACACTCTGACGGTTCCGTCGGCCGACGCCGATGCCAGAAGCGTGTTCTCCACATTGAGCGCGATATCCGTGATCACGTCATGGTGGCCCTTGAATGTGTTGATCAGGTACCCGGTCTGCGTGCACCATACTTTGACCAGATAGTCGTCGCTTCCAGTAACCATTCTGCGGCTGGTTCGGTCGAATAGGACGCAGAATGTCGGGTACTTGTGGCCGTGGCATCGGACCAGGCTTTTGAACGACGCGAACGTCGATAGCGGCAGCTGGGTCTGACGGCTCAGCGGATTGGCCTGGCAGCACGCGCGTCGCCGCAGCTCTAGTTAGAAGACAATAAGGATGGGGAACAGGCGACGATTAGCAAGCATGAGAATCGCCCAGCATGCTGACTGGCAGGGAATGAACAGGGGAAAGAAGGGGAAGAGACAAGCTACTTACTTGATGAAAGCGCACCTGCAGCGTGGTCACGTGGACGTCTCTTGCAAGTGCGACCAAGGACGGTTCCGCCGGCAGTGAGCAGCGCCGCCGAGTCGCGCGCAGCTATGGCGCGCACCACGCCGAGCAGCTCATCGCGCGCAACGTGCGGCAGCTCGCGGACGAGCTCCGCGTAGCGTCTGACGTGCGTGTGGCCGAGCCAGTCGTAGCGTGCCGGGAGCATCGACGGCGTATCCTCCAGCGCCCGCGTCAGCGGTTCGGCGGCCTCCCGCATCGGCCCCGCCGACAAGTAGTGCGCAATCAGAAAGTTCAGCTCTACAGAACACAAACGTATCACAAGCCAGCTGTGAGCGAAATAAAGAGACCAAGGTTAGTCAGCGAAATATACTCGTTCATCAGAAATGTAGCAGCATACGCTTCCCCCAGCCTCCGGAGCTGTACCCGCGTCGCCTGGTTGCTTCTCTCCGCAGATAGGCGTGTGATGCCAATCGGCAAAAAAGACCAGCAGGACCTCGCGGCGGGAGAGAAGAACCTCTGAGCTGACGCATTCGGCAGAAGCATACGGCACTCGAGGAGGCAAAAAACGGCTGCGCTGTACGCCTTTTGCTTTTGTGCTAGACCGCTTGCCCCTCCTTGCTGGCACTAGCGCAAAAGCGGGCTGCGATTGTCCTGCTTGAGGAGGCGCAGCGGGTCGCGTCATGGCGCTTTTTTTTCCCAGCCCTCGGCTTCCGTGACTCCGGGAAGGACCATCGGGAGCTGAAACCACGTTGTCTGCTCGGAATAAGAAAAAAGAATTCTTACCTTGCTCTGCCCTAGAGGGCGTCGGCGGCGGCTGTGGCAGCGACGCCGGGTGTGTTGAAGGCGCCTCCTCTGTTTGCATAGACCTGATATGTTTTGTATAGCTTTCCTCTTTTCAAGAAAAAAAACCGCGTATGCTAAAAGTGGTTTTTTTTGGCTGGGAAAAAAGGATGCACAAGGGGGGGAAGAGGGGGTTTTTTTGTTTTTTCTGGCGAAGAAAAAAATAAAGGGAAAGCAAATAAGTACAAGCTGACAAAAAATGAAAGTTGCTTAGCTGTGGGTTTTTTGTGATGACAGTTTGAATCAGCCCTTTCCCATCCTTTATGTTTTTTTGGAGGCTTGCATTTGGCCGCTTTTTTTCTGCCTCTCCCCTTTTCACTCTACGCCAGCCAGCCAGCCAGCCAACCAGCCAACCAGCGCAGAAGGAAATGCAGCTTTGCCAAATACGCGAACCGAGCCGAGCCGGTCGGTATTTGCGTGCATTCTTTTTTCTCTTTTTTTGCGCCGGATATTACATGCCGCGACTTGCTTTTCCAGCTCAGACGGTACCGCTGGCATCCCATCCACGCGCGGAGCGTATCCGCGAGACAAGATGACCCGTGCCGTGCATCTGAGTAGATGAAAAGGCTCGCAAGCAAAGTAAAGCTGAACAGACACTCGTTGCCTATCTCAATGCTGGTTGTTCGTTTTTTTCGCAGCCAGCCAATGAGGGTGGCGCATGCGCAACTGAGCGAGCTGGTGTCTTGTCTGAGCTGCGCAACCACGGAATTGCACAACAGAGGAGGCATAAAGAAAGCCAGCGGGAAAGCAGTAGACCTGAGGCCTCTAGAGGCTGGCCAGAGAAAAGATCCAAGACAGAACACACCCAAGCGTGGCGACGATTAGGAAAATAGAAGAAAAAGCGGATAGGCATACCAGAGATTCTCCGGCATGGTTTCTCGGATCTGAAGATCCATGTGCGCAGGGATTGCTTTGCCTGTGGCCCGCGATGAACAGAACAAGGAGAAAAGGCGAGAGAGAGCGAGAGAGAGAGATAGAGAGAGCATGGGTCTGGCTGCCTTTGTTGCAACCAGCACCCACCCAGCACAGGCAATTATGGTGCCGAAAGGGATCTTCCCTTCTTTCTCTTCCTCCTCCCGCTCCTGTTCCTCTTCCTCATGGCCAGCGTATTATTTTTACTATTATTATTATTATTATTGTTTTTGCCTTTATTCTCCTCCCCTCCCTGTTTAATATTGCTAGAGACACCGTATACAGGCGTTCTCTTTTTCCTTTCTTATCTTCCAGCAGTTGGCTTTCCTTGTCCAGCAACGCCTCTCTTCCAGTGTACTAGCGAAAGGACTTGTTGCACCTTTGCTGCTGCTTCAACAAGGGCTGGCTGCAGCATCTAACATCAAGTTATACCGTCGTTATTCTGCTCTCTTTTTGTCAGGAAAAAAAAGGCTGGCAGTGGTTGTATGGGCCACACACGCAGCACGATTTCATCCAACCAAATAAAAAAGAGAGGGCAGCCGAACGAGTGAACGAACGCATGTAACCAACCAGAAAGAAAGAGGAAAGCAACAACATTAAACCTCTTTTTTTTTTTGGAAAGCTAAATTTTTCTATTTTATTGTAACTAGTTTATTTACTTTTTTTCTTCGCTCGAGTCGCTTTCTCCCCACTTGTCCTTTTTCTCTCTCTCTTTTTTCTGGGAAAGTAATATTTATCTTTTTTCCTTCCTCCCTTCCAATCTTTCTCTCTTTCTTGCATCTTTTTCTAATCTTTAATTCAGCTTTCATTTCAGCTCAAGAAAAAAGAATCACCCTCCCTTCTTTTCTGTCGAGATGAATGAAGGACACACTCGCGGAGGAGCACCCGGCGGCTCGTACGGAGGTGCCTCGGCATACAACAGCCGCCAACCATCTAATCAGCTGTACGGAGGACACGACGATGACCTAGCGGATTTCGACGACACTCGCTACGACGAGATGCCAGAGGCCTTTATTCCGCGCCGAAGCCCACCGTCGCCGCCACAGTCGCACAACAAGCACTCGATTGCAGGGAGCTCGCATATGCCGCCGTCCATCTCCAGCTCTGTCACTGCCTACTCCAACAGCAATGGCAACAACGGAACGGGCATGTCCAAGGAGGCCCATGGGATGGTTCCTGTGCGCAAGGCTCCGCCCCCGCCAAAGAAGTCAGGACACGGTCCATCGGGCCCTCCTGCATCTTTGCAGCGCAGCAAGACCACTGGTGCCGCTACGGCGGGCTCGCGCAAGCACACGGATGGCAGGACGCTTAATAGCACCTATCTCGGACAGCTGGAGCCCGTCCAGTCTGAATCCAGCCAAAACAACAAGTCGTTCAAGGGCACCATGAACAAGATCTTTTCTTCCGTGTTTGGTAAGTTGCTCCTTCTATTGCGTTGTGTATTGAGGGCGTGTTGCCTGGGTGAGGAGGAGGTGTACATGTTGTTATATATGCGTGTGTGGGGAGAGAAGGTGGTGGTGGTGGTGGTGGAGACTATATGGCCGGCCTTTCTTTTTTCTGTTGGTGGCTGCTGTGTGCGCCGTAGTGGTCCACATGCTCTCGTTTATTATCTCCATGCCTTTTTTCTATCGACTTTTGCGTGCTAAATAGCGTGCTTTGTTGCTGTGGTTATTCTGCTCTTGTTCGTCATGTAGACTCGTTGTCGGGAGAGAGCCGCTCGGAGATTTCCGCGCCCTACAACCCTATCCATCTAACGCATGTTGGTTTCAACAACGAGACCGGCGAGTTTACGGTAAGGTCACGCTATGCAAACTGCAGTCCTTTTTCCTTTTGGTTCTGACCGCCGTGCCTGGAACGGTCCTATCTCTGGACATTCCATGTGCTGCCTCGTCTCTTCCACCCACCTCATAGGGAGGAAGAGGAGGAGGAGAAGGAGCGGAGAGAGCTGTCTTTTTTTTTGCCCACGCTTGCAGGCATGCTGTTCTTTTTTTTTGTCTAGCTCGCTTTGCATTGCACCCGTTGCTCGCAGACTGTTTGTCCCTTGTTCGCCGATTCCGGCGTTGCAGCTTTTATTTTGTTCTTTTCGATTGGGGGGGAGCACTAAATATCCACATATGCCTTACAAATCTTGCCAGCATGTGGGCTGCTGTATCGTGAGGAGGGGGGATTTGTTGTGGGACGCTTGGTCTTTCTCTATTCTTTCTCACTCGCCCTGCTTTCTTCTTTCAGCCTCAGCTTCTATGCAAGCCAGCCCACATCATTCACTGTGAGTGTGGGCAAGCATGCTGCGAAGGAGGGAGTGAGTTGCCGTGCGTTCTTTCTGTATTTGTGCTTTATTTTCCAGTTGCTTTGTGGGGGGATTCCCATGTGTCCACGAGGAAGGAGAAGAGGCCCCACCAGCAAGCGCGAAACTCTCCTTTTTTGCACACAGAATCCGTATTTGGCCAAAGAGCCACAGAGCTGCGAGTGCGGCTTGACTGGGAGAGTGAGAGAGAGGAAGAACGCGAAAAAAACAGCTTTTCTCTCCACCGCTTTTTCCTCTCCTTTCAGACGGGATAAAAAAGTTATGCTTTCTGAGCAATCTGCAAGCTCTTTGAAGGATCGACAAGTGCGCTGCGATTGGAAGCTGGTGTGCTCTTTCATTTTCTCCCCTCTCCCATTTGCTGCTCCAATGGTGAAATGACAAAAGTGAAGGAAATGAACAGGCTGCTGTTGCTGCATGGCTGGTGGTTTGCCTCCGTTCCCTTTTGCTGCCTTGTGCTTTGCTTTGCTTTGCTTTGCTTGCAATCTGACCCACCATTGTGGACCCCCGAGACCAAAGCTAGGGATCCGCTCTGGTTTTGTGCCCGACACAACTCCGTTTTGGTTGTATGCCACACGCATACATGGCATCTATTGATGTTTATTGGCGTCTCATCCATGGTCCGAGCAGCTGAAGGCGAAGCAGCAGGACTGGACGCAGTAGAGCCTATGCCACACATCTTCTGTCTATGTGCTGTCTCTACTGTCATTCTTTTTTGTCATTTCATCTTATTGTTCACCTATGCTGCTGATCCAAAATCCCAGATACGCCTCCCTCCAATGCTCTTTTGCGCTTTTTTGCAGACTAGTCCGCAACGGCCGCCAGTACTGCTCTGCACAGACTCCCTACTTTTTTGTATGCGTTAGTTACTAATGGCACACCTCTTTCTTTTTGCTTTCCCGAATGTAATGGGCGAGAACAATAGGGTCTTCCACGCGAATGGTCTGTGATGCTTCGCGAGGCTGGAATCTCCAAGCAGGACCAGGAGGCCAATCCGCAGGCTGTGGTTGAAGTCATGCGCTTTTACCAGGAAAACACAAAGCACCATGACGACATGGTTTGGAAGAAGATGGCAGCGCTGGAAAACGAAAATGGATCGGCAGATGCTGGTCCGTACCAGTCCGCCACAACGCCTTCATCCACGTCCTCTGCCTCTTCCAGCGCTGCTGTCGCTGCCAACGCTTCAGGTCAGAATCTGTTGTACGCCCAGAGAGAGTACAACACATCACCGCCACCCCAGCTTCCGCAGATTGGTGCCGAGCAGTCTTTACGCAAGAAGCCGTCCAACATTAACACGGCCTATCCCAAGCCTGAGCAGTCGGCATCCCAGAACGAACAATACTCGCCACAGTACCAGAGTAGTAGTCGTGCTCCCGGATATGTTGGTTCAGGTGGTCCAGCGGCACATGCGCCCTATCGCCACCAACACACCGGCAGTGATGGCTCGAGACAACAGCAACAGCAACAGCAGGCGGCTGGTGTTGCTGCGGGACAAGTTCCACGTACGTTTGATGAGGATGCAGACCAAACCAGATATCGGCAGCAGCGGTCTACTGCCGCCAGCAAGGGTCACTATACGCAGCCCAAGATGCCGAATTATCAGGCACAGCAGGCATATCAGGCACAACAGCAGCAGCAGCAGCAGCAGCAAGCGATCCAGGATCAGCAGCAGAGCCTTAAACGCGGCGTTACGCTCCCGGGAAAGGTTCGGGACTATCATGGCTCCCAGCAGCAGCAGCAGCCCTCGCAACAGCAGTATCTTGGTCACGCTCATGGCGCCTCTATTTCGAGCGTAAAGAAGCAGCCCAGCAACCATCAGCTGAAACGTGGTCCTGAAGGATATGGACAGCAGCCAATGCCACAGCAACAGCAGCAACAGGTCCAGCGTCATAAGACGATGCCAAAGCAAGGAGTGGCGAACATCCAGCAGCCACAGTTGCAACCGCAGATGCCCATGCAAGCAATGGGTGGAGCTGGAGCTGCAGTTCCTGGCGGTGCTCAGCAGCCTATTGCCCGCCCACGCCCACGGCAGAGCAACCAGCCGTCGACTGACGAGGTTGTTGACCGCCTAAAGCAGATCTGCAACCCGAACGATCCAATGCTTCTGTACCGGAACTTTGTCAAGATCGGACAGGGTGCGTCTGGCGGCGTGTTTACGGCGCAGCCGGTGGGCAGTCCGAATATTGTGGCGATCAAGCAGATGAACCTGAACAAGCAGCCCAAGAAGGACCTGATTATCAACGAGATTCTGGTGATGCGGGAGAGCAAGCACAAGAACATTGTCAACTTTATCGACAGCTTTATGCACCGGGGCGACCTGTGGGTTGTGATGGAGTATATGGAGGGCGGCAGTCTGACTGACGTTGTGACAAACAATCTGATGACTGAGGGCCAGATAGCCACCGTGTGCCGTGAAACGCTGGAGGGCCTGGAGCACCTGCATGCGAAGGGCGTGATCCACCGCGACATCAAGTCGGACAACGTGCTGCTGTCGATGAACGGTGACATCAAACTCACTGACTTTGGCTTCTGTGCGCAGCTTACTGACACGCTGGCGAAGCGCACAACGATGGTGGGCACCCCGTACTGGATGTCGCCCGAGGTCGTTATGCGCAAGGAGTATGGGCCCAAGGTTGATGTGTGGTCGCTTGGCATTATGGCGATTGAGATGGTTGAGGGCGAGCCTCCGTATCTCAATGAGAACCCACTGCGGGCGCTCTACTTGATTGCGACAACAGGAACGCCCAAGATCCAGAATCCCGAGAGCCTCTCCACTATATTTAGAGACTTCCTTTCGATGGCGCTGGAGGTCAATGCTGATAAGCGTCCGAATGCTACAGAGCTCTTGCGCCATCCATTCCTTCAAAAGGCGGATCCGCTGCGCTCATTAGCGCCTCTGATCCGTGCCGCCCGTGAGGCAATTCGCACAGCCCCACACTAAGGAGGAATGAATGGGTGGATGGAAGGAGTCGTGATTCTGGAAAAAGTAGGCGAGTGTTACTCGAAGGAGCGCGCGCACCGGATAATGATGCAAAGGTGGAGAGCAGAAAAGGAGGCTGGATGTGGATCCTGGCAGATTGAACCGCCTCGAGACCAGCCTTCCTGCATCAAGCAAGCAGCAGACACCGGCTGGCTGGATCGAGAGAAGAAGAACGGTGCTGATGCTCTATGTTGGACCGGGGGGATAATTATTTGTTTGGTTATTGCCAAAGACTGTTATTTTTGAAAAGCCCCCCTCTTCCTCTCTCCTTCTTTCCCAGAGCGTCTCACTTTTCTCTATAACTGTGGTTCTGGTCTTTTTACGTGTTACATGTCTTATAGCGCAAGACATGCAGCCCTGATTGTTGCGCCTGCTTGTTTAAAGGGGAGGACTACTAGGGGGGAGAGTATCCATGGACCAATTGGTACTGTTAAAAGATAGAGCTTATATATTCTTTCTTTTTTCTCTCTTATTCCACATGTTCCTTTTATATTTATTATCTCTTTTAAAAATGGAGGATTCTATTGTTCTGTTTTGTTTCTATGGATCTATTTCTCTCCCTTCTAGTCCTTGCATTTCGCTTTTTCAAAGTTTGCTACAAAGTATCTTTATTTTCTTCTGTTTTTATGCGCACTATTATTTCTTTACTTTTTTCCATCGCCCACAAAAATTCCCCTCATCTATCTTTCTATCTTTCCTCTAAATTCTAGGGCATGTGGGTCCACCATTCGTAGGCCTTAAGAGTATTCTTTCAGAGATACTTTTCTATTCCTTCTTTTTGTTGTTTTTCTATATATTTCTTTACTCTGAATTTCGAATTGATGCATTTTTTCTTAACGACTTTGTTTGAGAGATGTGGAGGTGGCGCTCATCCCGCAATATGGTTCACATATGTCCCATCGGGTATTCCAGACATCAAATGTTACCATGGAAGAACCCGCAAGCGTGAATAAGAGAAGATTGGAAATTCTCTCTGTCTCTCCCTCTCCCCATTTTGTTGGCAAGAATGTTCCGGTTTATCACAAGTTCAATCAAATACAATATGCCCGTTCAAGAGCAAAAACAAAAAAAGCAGTGGAGTAAAACTAAAAATGTTGTGAAATTGGCCGAGGAAAAAAGCGCCTTGTGGTTTTCATAAGAAAATTGTTCCCTAGCTCTCTCCTCTATTTTACAACGAACTTGCTCTGCAGCTTGATTGAGTGGCATTTCGCCTCACGTCCGAAAACGCCCCTTGTGTCTTTCTTTATTTCCCCCCTCTTCTTCCATTATGCCAGTAGGTTGTCCCTGTTTTCCATCGCCGACATGTGCTCCAGACACTCCACCTTCTCTTGTTCCTTTGTTTGAGCCAGGTATAAAGCATCTGGACATTGCCCAACATTCCTCTCCATCCGCTCCAATTGACTCTCTTTTTGATGCTCTTTACCTTGTTATCCTAGCTTTTATTCATTTTTATCAAGACCTTGGTGCTCGCAAAAAGAGGCATATAGCGACTGTTTGTTGCTACTATTGTTATTTCTGCCTTTTCTTGAAAAGCCTCCTCTTCCGTCTTTTTCATAATAGTGTGTACCGCATCCGGAGCAACATTCTAATGTCCAGAAACCTCAGCTGCAAGGGCGATACAACACTGATATTATATGCCGGGTTTAGCGATTATAGTATATTGATATATTAATTTTCAGCGTGCAGATTTTCCCACATCGTCTGTGATTAGACTTTTCATTGCACATCCCCGATTTCCCAGCAAATCCCAGCAACATTCATACAACTACCATGGCTGCAGAAGTGGACGCTGAGAAAAAGCAATCCGTCGAGATATCGTCGACACCCGCGGGCTATAACGCAAACAATCTGCATCCAGACCACGCTGACGACTATTTGCGTGAAAACGAGCGCTGGGCCACAGAGCATGACCTGCGCACGCTGCGCAGAGTCGGGGACCGGCTTCCGACGGCTGCATTCTTTGTTGTGTTGACAGAGTTCTGCGAGCGGTTCACATACTACGGCATCACGGGCCCGTTCCAGAACTACATCCAGAACGGGTACAGGGTGCCTGGATCAAACCCCGGTGCTATCAACGGCGGTCAGCATATGGCGACCGGGCTCAGCAACTTTTTCCAGTTCTGGTGCTACCTGACGCCCATTCTGGGAGCCATTGTCGCCGACCAGTGGCTGGGCAAGTTCAAAACCATCCTTATTTTCAGTATCATCTACATTGTTGGTGATCTGATCCTGACGCTCACCTCGATTCCGATGTCAATTCGCCACGGCGGCGCGCTTCCTGGACTGGTTATCGCTATGATCACCATTGGGCTGGGCACCGGCGGCATCAAGTCCAACGTGTCGCCAATGGTTGCCGAGCAGTACGGACGCTACAGGCCGTTTGTTCGCACACTGAAGAGCGGCAAGGAGGTCCTTGTGGACCGCGAGCTCACGGTGCAGTCGATTTTCAACTGGTTCTACTGGGCCATCAATGTCGGCGGACTGTCGGCCATTGCCACAACGGAGCTGGAGTCCAACGTCGATTTCTGGCCGGCGTTTCTGCTACCAACGCTGATGTTTGTTGTGTGCGTCGCAGTCTTCTGGCTGGGCCGCAAGAAGTATGTTATTAACAAGCCCACCGGGTCGATTGTAATCAAGGCGTACCGCATCATGACCACGGGGTTCCGTAACTTCCGCAAGGCCAAGGCCGAAAACCGGCAGCTTCTCAATGAGGACGGGTCCCGCATCAGCTGGATGGAGTACGCCAAACCGTCGCTCAATGTTGATGGCGGACCAGTCGAGTGGGATGACAAGTTCGTTGATGAGCTGCGCACCGCAATGAGTGCCTGCAAGATCTTCCTCTGCTACCCGGTGTTCTGGCTCTGCTACGGGCAAATGTCAAACAACATGGTTTCGCAGTCGGGACAGATGAACACCGGCAGCGTCCCCAACGATATCATGCAGAACATTGACCCGCTGTGCATCATTGTGCTGGTCCCGTTCTTTGACCGCGTCATCTACCCAGGCTTCCGACGCTGTGGGCTTGAACTGCGTCCGGTCAC
The DNA here is from genome assembly GCA_027595805.1 of Coemansia sp. Benny D160-2. Classification (NCBI taxonomy): domain Eukaryota; kingdom Fungi; phylum Kickxellomycota; class Kickxellomycetes; order Kickxellales; family Kickxellaceae; genus Coemansia; species Coemansia sp. Benny D160-2. Next base: position 11,109 of record JANBOK010000480.1, read on the forward strand.
ACGCATCACATGCGGGTTCCTCTTTGCGGCTGTTGCCATGGCCTACGCTGCCATCATCCAGCACATCATCTACACCAGGGGGCCCTACTATAACGCGGCCGGCGATGGCAAAAACGGCTTCAACGATATCTCTGCGGCCATCCAGGTGCCCGGGTACGTTCTGATTGCAATTGCCGAGATTTTTGCGTCGATCACTGGTCTCGAGTATGCTTACAAGCGTGCGCCCGAGAAAATGAAGTCAATTGTTATGTCAATGTTCCTGTTCACCAATGCCGGCGGATCGATCCTTGCGTTCTGCTTTAACAGTATTTCCGCCAACCCGTATCTTGTGGAGAACTTTGCTATTGTGGCAGGGTTGATGGGTGCGTTTACCATTCTGTTCTTTGTCTGCTTCCGCCATTACGATACGCGCGAGAAACAGGAGAATGAGGACCGGATGCTCAAGGAGAGCAGTGACAGCAAGTGAGTTGCAGGTAAAAAAAATAATAATGATGTTGTAGCTATTATTCTAGTATGGCATT
>JANBOK010000481.1:0-11609 GCA_027595805.1 Coemansia sp. Benny D160-2
CTCTCTTGGTGACTGTTATTTTTAATTAAGCAATTCCTAAGGAGCAACATAGTCTGATAAAGTGTTTATCACGGCTAATTTCAACGTTCTTCGGAAGAGCCGATGCGGGGAGGAAAAAAAAGAAGGAAGGAGGAGATCGATACTGCTAGTGCTGCTGACATCATTCAGTGCGCGCCCATCCGCCACCTTCATGCCTGCACACAAACGATGCCGTTGTGCCTTATGCGTTTTGCTGTCATTTGAAACCGAAAAAACAAACCAGCATCCCAGAAACAGCAGCATACATCGCCGATTCTCCAAGTCAGACAAGTCAGACAGTCAGTCACCAGGTGACATCGTGTGCGCCTTTGTGTGTTTCTGATTAGGATAGAAAACGTGTCTGCTGCAATCTTCTTGTAGGTCTGGGCCATTCGGCCAATTTCTTAGAAATCAATTCAACGTGCTGTTTGTTTTGAAAGCCCAACTAGCTAGACATGACAGAAGGAAAAGAAGGAAAAATCACCCGGCCATAATCAGATTATAAATTGCCCCGAAAGCATCAGATTACGCATACGCGAGTCAGGCCGACTTGGGGGATCGTCGTCGTTGCTCCGCATTTCGTCCAGCACCTTTGGCTGCAGATGGCGGTGGCCGTGGTTGTTGTGATGCAGTCCGCTGTTGCTCTTGCTGAAATCAGGCCACCCGGCGTGCTGGTGTCCTCCGCCGGTGCCCATGTCTGTCTCCTGATCAATGGATCCCAAAGACTGCGGCTCCATCTCACCGCCCGACTTGTCTGCCTCCGATGCTGGCGCCAGCGTGTACTGGTTGCTCCAGGGCGTCGTTCTCTGCGATGAGGAAGGCGGTGCGCCATTAGACACAGACAGCCGCCGCAGAATCCCTATGCCAGAAAACGCCGACGACAGCGACGATGCGGTGCCGCCTTGTGATGATGCTGCGGCATTCCCGCCTGCCTCGCCACTTGCTCCGCTAAGCGAATGTGACCGCTCCTGTGGGTACGGAATCCCCGTAGGGAGTGAAGCACCGCTTGGGTACGCCTGTTGGCTTTGTTGCTGCTGCTGTTGCTGCTGTGCACGGCCGGCCTGTGGAATTCCAAAGATTGACTGCGACCAGCCGGTAAACGAGTTGCGCCGGAACTGCCCGCCGCCCATTCCCATTCCCGGCGGTGGCGTCATTCCCTGTGGCCGTTCGCTACCACCACGACTCACCGACGTTGCTGGCGTGGGGATTGGCTGAGGCACTGCTGCTGCATTCTTGCCGTTGCTCTCGGTATTCGATGAGGCCATATTTACCCCTTTTTCCTTATTCAATCGTGTTACTTGCTGCTGTTGTGCGCTAATAGAAAGGTCTTTTTTGTGGTTTCCTGTGGGTTGGTTGTTTTTTGTTAAAGTGCGTCTGGTAGATAGTAGTGTATGCCTTTTTGTTGGGATGAAGTATATGTTTACAAAGCTGTTTTTTTTGTTGTTTTGTTTTGTTTAACGCGAAGAAGACTGACTGTCTGACTGTGTTTGCTTGTGATAGAGTACAGAATAAATGGAATAAGCGTGGAATCGGTGGAAGAATAGAAGAAAAAAAAAACAAGATCCTTTCTCAAAGCTTACTCAGAAATAAGCATACAAACTAAGAAATACACTATGAATATGGTTGACTGGGATGAGAAGAGAAAGAAGGGATGAGACTACAAACTGGCAATAGCGAAAGAGGAGGATAAAGAAAGGGACAGGAAATGGTTTTTTATATTGTGGAAGGAGGAGAGATGGAAGGAAAGAAGGAAAGACAGAAACACGCAAAAGAGAAAGTGCAAATGTTGCAGCCCTTCCCCGACAGCATCCAGCTTTTAATAGGCGATGAATTCCTGTGACGCCACCGCCTGTAAGAGACAATACAACCGCAATATATTATCCACCCATCCATGTCTTCCATGATAAATGGCCACACCACCACCACCACCATTCTTTTCCGTCTGAATGTGTGTAACTGCGAATGGCAAAAAAGGGGAGGAAAGGCCAGCAGCCAGCATCAGCAGAAATGCAATGCGTGGTTGGCTGGATGGCTGGCTGGCTGGCTGGCAGCAGAAAACAAACGGCATGTGTTCCCAAGACACATTGACTGCGCATCCAATCCCAGGATTTGGCTGTTATCAGACGCACGAATTTTCAGCCAGTAGTCCTGTTTATGCCAAAATATGGTAAAACGAGGTGCAAGACAAACGCTTTTTTCCCGTGCAACAGCTCTGTGACTTGCCCAAATGCAGGATGAGGCGGCCGGCATCATCAGCACTAGAGTTTTTTCTCTTGCAATCTAAACAGGTTGGGCAGGTGACGTTTGTCCAAAGTCTGCCATCACGTGCGGACACATTCCATTGTAAGGGCGGCGACTGGATGCACTATGCTGCATTGTTGTGCGCTCTCACTTCTTCATTGGGCTAAGGCCAGCAGCAGGAAAAAGAAGACGGATGGCTGCTGTGTGTGAGGGAAACCCATTGTTTACAAATGCTATTGTTGTTTCTACTGCTGGAGCGCACGCTTCCGTTGGCGGACTTTCTTTCCCCTTTTTCCTCGCTCAGCTGGCCAGCACAGATCATCCCGTTCACCCAGCACAACCCAGAACATGAAGCGATGCGGATGACCGCGGCCGTCTCTCTATCCGACAATCTGTCTGTTGAAAAAGCGCAAAGCCAGCATCACTGCACCGCTTTTTGTTTCGCTTGTGTTTTATTTGTTTTTCCGCCTTTATTTACATTTCTTGCAAGCGGAAACCATCGCCATCAGCTGATCCCCGATCGTCGTCCTCGCTTGACCTAAGGCGCCCGGCTCTAACCGGTTTGCAGCAACCTCGTTCTTGTTTGTGGGCCAAAAAGAGGCGTTCTTATCTCGGTAGCATCGTCCTTTATCTCTTCTCTTCTCTCTCTCTCTCGATTTCTCATTCTCTCACTGTCCGTGCAGCAGCAGCAGGAGCGGTCGAATGCAGAAGCAGAGCGACGCATCGACATTCAGATCGGAAAGCGGCCTTGGCATGGGCCCAGAAGCCGCAGCGCGTAAGGATGATGCCATCACTGGCCGTCGGACTGCTGCTGCTTCTGCTGAGCGTGGGCCAGACCGCCACCAGCGCATGCTTGGGCTGGCGGTCATTCTGCTTGCAGCAGTCGCTGCGCTCGTGCTCTCTATAGCCACGCCGCCGCCGATCGGGCGCGCGCGCATGCTGACGTACTCGGCGGATCAGATCCGCGAATCACGTCTCAAGCACGCAAACGTCGGGAGGATCCACCCAGTGCGCGCAGCGTTTGTGGTTCTTGCGCGCAACAGCGAGCTCCACGATCTGCGCGCAACGGTCAGACAGCTGGAGGACCAGTTCAACACCAACCACCACTACCCGTATGTTTTCCTCAACAACGAGCCGTTCACCGAGGAGTTCAAGCAGGCCATGGAGTGGGCCACCACCGGCGACTGCCACTTTGGTCTGATTCCCTACGAGCACTGGTCGATGCCGCCCTGGGTGGACCGGGTGCGTGCGCGGCGCGCGAGGGCTGCAATGGGCGACAGCGTTCCCTACGGCGACAGCGAAAGCTACCGCAAGATGTGCAGGTATGCATTAATTAACTAGTTGCTCATTGTTGTCCTTTTGGAGCACACATGCGCTGCATATGCCGCATACAACATAGCTGTAGGTGTCTGAACGCTGCAGGCAATTAACAAGACTACAACAATGGCCGCATTACAAGCACTGTTTTTTATTGTTTCACTCTTTGTTCTGATTTAGGTTCGAGTCGGGGTTTTTCTTCCGCCACCCGCTGCTGGACAACTTTGACTACTACTGGCGCGTGGAGCCGGGTGTCGAGTTTACGTGTGCCATTCCCTACGATCCGTTCAAGTACATGGTTGACCACAACAAGCTCTACGGATTCACGATCTCGCTGCTCGAGTTCCCAACCACGGTAAAGTCCCTGTGGCAGACAACCAGCGCCTTCCGTGCCACGTATCCCGGGTACATTGCAGAAAACAACACGCTCGACTGGGTGACCACGCCCGATGGATCATCGTACAACATGTGCCACGTTTGGTCCAACTTTGAGATTGCATCGCTCCACTTTTTCCGCTCTCCCGCCTACACCGCTTACTTTGACTTTCTGGACCGTGCCGGCGGTTTCTTTCTCGAGCGGTGGGGCGACGCACCGGTTCACTCGCTTGCTGTTGCTATGCTCCTCAGCAAGGATCAAGTCCATTACTTTGACATTGGATACCTGCACAGGCCATTCCAGAACTGCCCCACAGACCCCGATTTCAACGAAAGCCACTGCTTCTGCAACGCCAACCGCTCCGCAATACACAATGTTGACTCGTGCACCAAGGCATGGCTCGCCCTGTGACAAGGAGAGAGAAGATCAAGAACATAAAGGGGATGGGGTGGAAAATGGGGGCTACGTCTACTGCAACGCGACGTTGATCGCATGTTCTAAATTCTCTGTTCCCTGTATAAATGCATATGAAAATATGATGAAATATCGTTGCTACTTGCGCAGTAATAACGACGTGAACTTTAAATACCGCAGCTATTTTCTGGAAAACAAAGAAGAGGAGATATCCGCTTGGGTGAAAATTGGGGTGGAACTTAAAAAAAAAAAGTAGGCGCACATTCTCTGCAGCTTCCCAAAGTGGGTTGCTTCCTCAAGTCTGGAAGTTACATGTGGGGAACGATCTATTTCGAGTACACATGCGAAGTAAAGAATGAGCCAATGGATCCTGATTCTGTAGTGTGCTTTTACAGATCCAGAAAGCCCTTCTTCCCCAAGAACGAGCTAAATTCTGGCATGGAAAATAGCTCACTTTGCAGATGGCATACGACCAGGCTACAGCGCAAATGTTATTACATATACACGAAGTAGAGAGCAAGTGGGGGATCGATGGGCACATAAAGTGTGCAAACCCAATGTGTTCACATGAATAAAGTCAACTTTTCTTGGTGTGCTCAGCTTCTTCTCCATTTAGGACAATGGTGGAGAAATGCCCGGTTATTGTGCGCGCATAACTGCTAAAAATATATAGCACGACTACTTTTAGCTACAGTCAATCCAATCTGCTTGCAAATTTAGCGATTTCTGCCATACGCACAAAAAGAAAGTCCAAAAATAAGTAATCAAAAGCTCGTATGCTCGTAAGCGTGCCTGGTATTGCGAGTAGGCTGTTTAAATAGCATTTAGCTAGCTCAACAGCATCCAAATGCCATTAATATTTTTGGGTCTGTTTTAATCTTGCCATTATCTCTCTATTTACTTTCGCTTTTCTCAAAAAGGTCAACTAATTATAGTCTATTAGCCAGAGAAATAGATTGCTAATATTATTTATTCATAATAATCATATTTTAAGGCACGACCATTGACATCTTAGAAACTAACATCTGGCTCCCTTACAACTAGCACAATAAACCCCCATATTATTTGCTATATTCTCTAATACGCAACAATGCCCACGGCAAAGAGCGGCAGTAGCAGAAGAAACATGCGTCTGGCATTTGCCATTTACGCCATTGCAGCCACCACCGCTGTTGCCGCGCCAGTCCATATTCTCATTCCCGATATGGTAACGCTTCCCGGCGGTTCTGCCGTAACTCTTTACTCTGCTCCTTCACTTAACCCTGCATCTGCTGGTGAGATACAGACTGGTGCAGCATCTGAGGACGCAGTGATCTCAATAGACCAGGACATGCTGATGCGCGCATTGTCTCAGCCATCCCCCTCTCCCAATGCCAGTCCAAACGATCCAGCGCAAACACCCGCAGCCACCGATTACGAGGAAATCGGCAGCGAGGTGGCCAGGATCCGCAATGCCATCATGCAGGTTTCAGACGAGCCCAGTGCCTCCGGCGATGACAACGCACTCAACCTATCAGGCATTCTTGACAAGCTCACTTCAAGCCTAAGCCATGCCGAGTCGTCAAAGGTTCTTTTGTCCACGTCAACTTCAAAGACCACCGGTACCAGCACAACCACTAGTACTAGCACAGTGAGCACAGCAGCATCCACTTCCACATCGTCGTCAAAGTCGTCTACATTAAGTGCTTCGCCAAGCCGTCCATTCTTATTTGGGTCCTCTGCTACGTCCTCAACCACCGCTGCATCTTCTGTGGCAAAACCCAGTACAAGCACGAGTAGCAGCACCAGCACTAGCAGCACTTCCAGCTCTGAAGGATCAAAGACATCAAGTCGCACTTCGCGCACAAGCTCCTCTACCGAGTCTTCGGTAAAGCCCTTTGTTGGCCATACCCGCACCTCAGAGCTGTCTATTGTCACTGAGTACACTCAGCCAATAATGGATCTATTTTCGATCTCGTCCACGGGAACTAGCCGTTCCAGTTCAAGCACATCTGCCTCTACCACATCTTTGGCAGCGGTATTGTCGTCGCCGTCATCATTGCCATCATCGTCATCGTCATCGTCATTGTCGCCAACCACAGCCACAACTACTTCAACTTCAACTTGCACTACCACAACTACCACCACTTCTGCTTCCACTTCTTCTACTTCATCGTCCTCCACGCTATCAGCAGCAATCGGATCTTCGACTAGCAGTGCGTCGGCATCCACTGCAGTCACGTCTGTGGCACCAAAGCCAACAGGCATATTTGGATGGAGCAGCTCTACAACCACAACCACAACCACAAAGACCGGTGCCACTACAACCTCCAGCTCTGCTTTAAGCACAAGCTCCGCTATCTCTACGTCGAGCAGCAGCAATATGTTTGGACTTTTTGGTAGCTCTACCACCCGTTCAACGTCGTCTGTTGCGGCTACCTCGTCTGCGCCGGCAACAGGTGTTGCTACTTCAACCACTACGTCCGCCCATTCATCGACGTCTTCTGCGCCGCTGGTTGCGCACACAACTGGTACCCCTACTACTCTATCGGATTCGTCAATCTCGAGTAAAGAACCGACCGCCACAGCCAGCAGCGTAACCAGTAGTGCAATCAGCAGCACATCTAGTGGCTCAACTAACAGCACGACCAGCAGCGCATCCAGCAGTACTACCAGCAGTACTACCAGCACTAGTACCAGCAGCACGACCAGCAGCACCGTTCAGGTGTCACCTATCAGTACCACTTCCTCATCTTTGCACACTATAGAGGAGCTGCCAGCCAGTACTGATGGAAGCTCCATTCAACCATTGGTAACTTCAACGTCAAGTACATCATCGTGTCCGCCTATTTTCAACCTGGGGCCAAAATCCAATGAAGAGACCTTGAGCCTCAGCACCACTCTAAGCCCATCCACCGTCTCTGCTGATATCTTATTTACTGGATCGCCTGTAACTACCACATCAACATTTGGCGAACAAGTTGAAACAGCAACGTCAGCCGACACTTGGACTTCATCGCCATCATCATCGTCTGATATTGCGCCGTCGTCGACTAATGATAGTTCTATGTCGCCGGTATCTTCCACAAAGACCACATTGGCGCCCCTGGCGTGGGCAACAAACACGGGCTCCGCATCGCTGCAAACACTGGGCTCAATAGCAATTGTCTACCCCTTCAGCACATCGATTCCTCTGCTCGTTACATCGTTCCCAACCAATCTTCCACAGATTACTTCTGTTTCCGTGGCAAGTGTCCAGATGAACAGCCAGTCCCCAAGCTTGGCGTCAACCAGCGAAAGAAGCCTCTCTCTGTGGAAATCTAACGAAATGGTTTCCACAACAAACCCGTCTTCCGAGTTCGAGATTACTGCTTCTGCTTCCAAGTGGGCGCAGTGGTCTTCATCAAGCACAGCCTCGGAATCAGACGCATCTGCTACTGCATCGTCACCCAGCACTACCAGCACTAGTGCCACAAGCAGTTCTACTAGCGGCTCTAGCACCAGTACCAATTCCAGCACCAGCACCAGCACCAGCATCAGCGGTAGTGCCGGTAGTCTTGCTTATACTCCCACTAGCACCAACTCTTACACAGTTAGTCTGGTCTCAAGCAGCGCCAGGAGCGGCGACCACCTCGTTGCCTTCTCGGTGCATGTACCAAGTCCCATTACCATGAATACTGATGACCTAGTTGAGGTACTAATTAGCCGTCCTCCGATATCGACGCAAGCGGCCATCAACTCCGCGGCTTCAAGTGTGGATTCCGTTACCGATATTGCTGGAGGATGGAACAATGGCGTTGGTAGCAGTGGCAGCACCGGCATTAGCGCCAGCGCCAGCGCCAGCACTACCAGTGGGAGCAGCAGCAGCACTACCAGTGGAAGCAGCAGCAGCAGCAGCGACGCTTGGCTAGACTGGCCGGCTGGCTCGTATGGTATCGGAGGTGATTCCAGCACTCCCACCTCCGCAGATGCTCACTCGCCAGCCTCAAACACGCCAACGCCGACAGCGGGCCCCATGCGCAAACGCGCAGCCGCCGCCATGGCGCTTCCTTCTCCAGACAAGGTACAGTACGCCAGCCAAACCAGGAGCATCCCCCCAGAAGCACTTGAGTCTGCTCGGTCCCTCTTGTCAGCAATGCGCAACATTGCCACTCGGTCGGAAAAGAACATTGCCGACCACCACATGCCAAACAATGTGGTCAGGACAATGGTGGGCCAGACAGTATTTGCCGATGACGACGGCCCCGACAGCAACGAGTTCACTGGGCACGTAGTTGTGCTGCAGGAGGCTCTGAGCTCTATTATTTCTTCGATGATAGGCACACTAATTCCCGTGCGGACCCCAGCACCAGGCCCTAATTTGCCAAACTACGTAGGTGTAGGTCCGTCGACTACTGCTGCGCCAGCAATAACAACAACAGCAACAGAGCTAAGCACAACTACAGCCACCAGCATGATAACGCTGACAAGCAACGCCACAACGATAACAACGACAACAACGGCAGTCACCACTACGACGCAATCGCCATCTGTAACAACAACAACCGTTACTACAACAACCCAGCCAACAACGCCTACAACGTCTACCACTACTACCCCATCACCCAGCGTGGTTACAGTCACAATAACAACCACGACCTCCACCACCCAGGACCCCACTACTTCAGCTACAACCACATCGCCGACAACCGCCGCCCCAAGCCCTGTATTACGCAACTCGTCGTTGCTGCTATTGGATTTGCTGTCTATACAATCGGACCTTGGTCTAAAGACCGTCGGGCAGTAGCGAATAGGTTACTAGATACTCCATTTTTTGCTACCTTCTCTCTTTCTCATCTTTTTCTCTCTTTCGCTCAAAACACTAGCAGTGTTTTTATTTTGATCATATCTAATACTTTAACTTTTTTTATCAATTGCACGTCTGTGCTGCCAACAATTTGCAGAAACATGCACTGTTTCTGCCATGCCAAAACAAACAAGAACAGCGATAACATTTCAATACCTACTGCTTTTTTCGTATATGCCATTTTTATTAAGTAGTCCGCATTTACTCTTGCTACTGCAGTGCAGGAAACGGTTTTCAAGACCCCTACATATCTTGCCCACAACGTTTGGCACTATCCTTCTCTTCTTAGCAATTATCATATAAACAAAATGCTCATTTTTGAGCAAAAAAAATATAGTAGCATTTACGCCTGCTGTTTCTCTCAACGTTATCCAGAATGTACACAAGGCAAGAAATGTTGATATAACAAAAAGAAAAAGCAAAGAGTTTTCAAGGCCTGTTGGCAGAGAATGTAATGTAAACATTTGGTTTCCATGTATGCTACAGCCGGCAAATTCAAGCCCAATTTCAACATTATAGAGCCTCAGCAGAACAATATTCATCATAAAATTCCGATTCAAAATGCTTGTCTTTTAAGAGCCCTGTCCGCCTTCAACATCCTTACGTCGACATCCTGACCTACGATTCAGCAGAACACACTCCATTCCCTAATCTTCTATCCTCTACTCCTTACCTAGCACTCACAAGCTGTTATTAATCCAAGTCCAAGACCTTTTTTTGCATCTTTTTTTCCCCAAAAATATATACCTGCAACCTATTTACCCTATTGACTCGAGTACCTAAAAAACGCTTAGTTTCTTTTTGTACTCAATATTCCCGCTTAATTTGGCCCGGCGCTCCTACATCATCTTTGTTAACGCTTTGCAGGTGTGATTTTATTTATTCCACTCTCTCACGAACCTCCTTCCAATACCCCGAATCCACGTTTGCTTTGTTTTCCTCGTTTAAATAGTAAAGCATATTGACAATGAAGGTAACCAGCACTATCTTTGCGCTCGCCTACGCTGCAATGGCTGTGGCTAGCCCGCACTACGTTGCCAGCTCCGCGCCCGCTTTGCCTACGCCAAAGTCCTCACCGGTTGCGACAACCGCCATCCAGTCAGTCCAGGTGACGCCTGTTCCAATTGTTATTGCCGACTTTATCTACTCGCCGGCCATCCCAGCGTCAGTTACCTCCGGCAGACCTGCTCCAGCGGTACCATCGGCACCTGCCCCTGCAGTGCCAACATACGAGGCACATCCGCCACCAGCGGCTCAGGTGGCTCCTACCGTCATTGCAGCTCCGTCGATGCCACCGGCGGCACCCGCGCCTACCACTTCCAGCCAACCCGCGTACGTTAGCCACAAGCGCGATATTGAGCAGTCTTCTATCGACAACCTGGTTGAGGGAAAAGGTGCTATGATGTTTGAGGTTGACGGAAAGTCGTACATGCTGATGCGTCTTCCTGTTGATCTGGCCAAGAAGGTCACCGACAAGAACATTCCACTGGTCAAGCGTGCCAATGGCAACGATCTTATTGCTCACGCTACCACCAGGGACCTGGGCTCGGACTCGCTTCTGTACAACCTTCTTGGCAAGGTTTACCTCAGGATCACTGTTCCAATAAACGTGAAGCTCGGCATCACTGATCCAGAGGACAATGGTGGCTCTGGCAGGCTCCTTCGTCGCGACCTTCTCGATAACCTGCTTGGTGAGGTTGTCGCTAGCGTTGTTGCTCCTGTCAACGTTGTTGCCAACATCAACCCAGATGAGGATGGCAACGGCTTGGTGCCAAACCTTCTTGGTCGCGTCAGTGCCACTATCCAGGCTTCGCCTACCGTCACCCTTCACATTTTCGACTCTGACAAGGACGAGGAAAATGATCTTATGCGTCGTGATCTGGTTGAGGATCTTCTTGGCGAGGTCCTCGCCAGCGTGGTTGCACCTGTCAACGTTATTGCCAACATCAACCCAGATGAGGATGGCAACGGTCTTGTTCCCAACCTCCTTGGTCGCGTCAGCGCTACCGTCCAGGTGTCACCCACTGTGACACTTCATCTGCTTGACTCTGACAAGGATGACGATAACCTTCATCGCCGCGACCTTCTCGACAACCTGCTTGGCGAGGTTGTTGCCAGTGCTGTTGCACCTGTCAACGTTATTGCCAACATCAACCCTGATGAGGATGGCGATGGCCTTGTTCCCAACCTCCTTGGCCGCGTTAGCGCTACCGTTCAGGTCTCTCCCACTGTGACTCTTCACATTCTTGACTCTGACAAGGATGAGGAGAATGATCTTCTGCGCCGTGATCTGGTTGAGGATCTTCTTGGCGAGGTCCTCGCCAGCGTGGTTGCACCTGTCAACGTTATTGCCAACATCAACCCAGATGAGGATGGCAACGGTCTTGTTCCCAACCTCCTTGGTCGCGTCAGCGCTAC
>JANBOK010000482.1:0-11593 GCA_027595805.1 Coemansia sp. Benny D160-2
GCCATTGGCAGGTAAGGAAAGAAGCGAGTATTATAGAAGAATGGGGGCGAATGATATTAGCTGGGTGTGGACGGAATTCAGGAGGGAGAATAAATTAGGGAAAGGAAAGAAAGAAAGTTTGAAGAGCGCGAACTAAAAAAAACCCGCCACCATCACCACCATCCCTGATCAATCAATCTGCAATCAGCGCTGATTAACCACGCCGGACAACGATGCCATGCATATACATTCATGCTATGCCAAGCGAAAAAAAATTTTTTTGTTCCATTCAGCTGGAGAATAATGCAGGCTGGTGAGAAAAAGGTAGAGTGAATGGAAGAAACTTGGAAATAGCTTTTTTTTTTATTCTTTCGTGTTGATTACGCATACACTAGAGTTTGTTTCATGAGCCTTTTTGTTCTTCCGTTTGACAGGTCTTTACATAAAGAGTTCTTTCTCTCTTCTTCTTCTCTCCTCTCTCTCCCTCTTTTATATATAAGATATATATTGCCACCGTAGCACTCGTTTTTCTTTCCCCAATTTCTTTATTTTTTCAAATTGGAAACACTGGAGACTTTTGGATTTCATTTGCTCACACCTTTTCAGTTCTACTCTTCTCTACTCTACTCTATCTGAGCCTTCCTTTTTCTCTTTCTTTCTTCTTCCTTTTCTCCAACAAACAACACTTGAACTCGCTCCATTTATTCACAGTTGTTGCACTCTGCCTGGACATTATTTGCCTTTGCTTTTGCTCTTTTTTTCTGCTCCACGCTCCTTTCCAGCCAGCCTACTACTACATGCATTTGACTTTTTCGGACAGAAGCCTGCCGCGCCAGCGAAGAACATCGATAGCACCCAAGCACAGTAAAAATAAGCGTTAGGAAAACAGTACAAGTAATAAAAGATGGCTGACAAGGTGAACATTTGCCGCGACAACAACGACCCGTTCTACCGGTACCAGATGCCCAAGATGCAGGGGAAAATCGAGGGCAAAGGCAACGGAATCAAGACGGTGCTTCCGAACATCACGGACGTGGCGCGCGCGCTGAGCAGGCCGCCGTCGTACCCGACAAAGTACTTTGGCACGGAGCTTGGGGCGCAGACGAAGATGGACGAGAAGAACGAAAAGTACATTGTCAACGGCGCGCACGAGGTGGGAAAGCTGCAGGACATTCTGGACGGCTTCATCGACCGGTTTGTGCTGTGCGGAAGCTGCCGCTGCCCCGAGACAGACCTCGTCATCACGCGCGACCAGACGATCTTCAAGAAGTGCAAGGCGTGCGGCAAGCGCTCGGACGTCGACATGCGGCACAAGCTGACGACGTTCATTCTGAAGAACCCGCCGCCCAAGGAGAAGCGCGCAGGCGGCAGCGCTGGTGCTGGTGCTGGCGCAGGCGATGATGAGGGCGACGGCGCAGGCGCAGCGGGCGGCGACAGTGTTGGCGACGAGCTGGCGGATGAGGCGGCCGGGCTTCGCCTGAGCAACGGCGACGAGGAGGACGACTGGGAGGCCAGCATCGACATGTCGGAGGCGGCGGTTGCGCGGCGGCAGAAGGAGCTTGGCGGCGTGTTCACATCGTCGGCGGAACCAGCAGGAGCGGCCGGCGGAAGCGACGGCGACGGCGACGAGGATCCGTACGACCAGCTTGGCAGCTACGTCAGCGCACACCGCGACGCATCGGACCGCGACATCTACGCGAAGGCGACGGAGCTTGGATTAGGCAAGAAGCACCGGGCGCTGGTTGTTGTCGTGCAGTGTCTGTTTGGCGACTCGGAGAGCGTGGCCAAGGACGTTGCGCGACGCGAGAAGCTGCTGCGCTCGTTCGGCGACAGCGACAAGCACCAGCGCGCGGTGATTGGCGGCATCGAGCGCGTGGTGGAGCAGCGGCTGGAGCAGCGTGTTGCGCGGGTGCCGGGGATTCTGAAGGCGCTGCTTGACGAGGAAATCGTCGAGGAGGAGACGTTCCTCGACTGGGGCAAGAAGCCGTCCAAGCGCTACGTCGACAAGGATGTTGCCAAGCGCATCCACAAGGCTGCGCAGCCGTTCCTGCAGTGGCTGCAGACCGCCGAGTCCGAGGACGACGACTCCGAGTGAAGGGCCTTTTAGTTTCTACCACAGCTTTCTACCTTTTTTTTCCCATTTCCTATCAACAAACAGAGCAGCCAGCCGGCGTTTGCCTTTAGTTCTCCTCTCACCCAGCAGACGGCGGATACAGCTCGTCTGCAAGCGCCGCCACCTGGCCAATCGTCGGGCGCCGCTGCGCGTCTGGCTGCAGCATGGCGTCAATCAGCCGGCGGAGGCGGCCGTCGGGATACGCGCTGCGCTGCGGATGCGCGTAGTTGGCGTTGATGGCCGCCAGCGCAGCCGACGCGCCGGCGCCCTCGTTGCGCGGATCGGCAAACGGCGTGAATCCGTACGCCAGCGCAAAAACCAAACACCCGAGCGCCCACACATCGGCGCGCTCGTCGACGGTAGCGCCGGTCTGCACATCGAAGAGCTCCGGCGCACGGTACGCCGACGAGCACGCCTCGGCCGCCTCCTCCTGGATGCGCAGCGCGTCGGCGCGCGTGTTGGCGGTCATCCGCGCCGGCGTAGCGCTGCCAAAGTCGGCCAGCACAACGGTGCGTCCGTCGTCGGCCACCAGCGCATTCTCCAGCTTCACGTCGCGGTGCGCAAACGGCCCGCCGCCAAGCTCGGTCTCCGCGTGGAGAAGCTGCAGGGCGCCGCACAGACCGCGCAGGGCGCCGACGATGAACGACTCCGCCAGCGGCAGCCCCGTCCTGTTGCGCTGCTCCACAGCGTCGGCCAGGCTTCCGCGGCGGAACAGCGGAAACACCATCCGCACAACAACAACAACAACAGCTGCGCTTCCACGCACCACCACCGCCTCCTCGGAATGGCCCACCAGGCGGACGATGTTGGCGTGGCGGAACCGGCCGTAGGCGGCGACTTCGCGGCGCGCCATCGCCAGCAGGTCGCTGCCGCTCTTGGGACACACCATCCGCTTCATCGCAAACTGCTCCCGCGTCGCCGTGTTCTCCACCAGATACACCGTGCTGAATCCGCCCTCGCCAACCACCCGCCCGACCGCGCGGTACTGCGTGCCCTCGATCGTGGCTGTTTCGCTGGCGCCGCCGTCGCCGCTGGAATCGTCCGACAGCAGCTGGTGCATTCCGTCCGCGCATGCCGTCCACGCTGTCTGTGCGCCCTCGTACGCTGCCTCCAGGAGGGCGCCCGCTGCTGCTCCCCACGAGAACGGCCCTGCTGTCATTGTGTGTGTGCTGGGGTGGAACGGATGTCTGGGCGGCGATGGGTGTGGGAGAGTGTAGAGGTTTTAATTGCAATGGAGTGTGTAGCTCGCTTGCTTCTATTTTTCACTTGGTGACGAAAGAGGCAAGAAGGGAGGGATGGGGTGTCTTCTCGTTCCTTTGCTTTGCCCCCCTCCTTCTTCATCGGAAATCCCAGCATCGCTGATCCGCTGATCGGATCACCCGCGCACGTGAGGTAAATGAGGAAAAAAGACTTTGGTTTTTTTTCTCCTTTTCCTTTTCTTCTAACAAACTTTCCAAGTCCTTTCTGGCCGCGCGTAGACAAAGCGAGTAAGAAGAGAAATAAAACAATCCTCCCCCCACACCTTTCTTCTCTCTTTTCCTTTCCTTTTTTTCTTCAATTCTATTCCCAAAATCCAATCACCTTCACTCCCTTGTTTGGTCTGCTAGCTGCGTTGTTACTTTGTTGTTCTCTAGCCGGCCCGAACGCGTAAATAACACCTGCTGTTTTCTCCTATTATATCAGAAAAATGCCGCTGTTCGACGAGAGGGACGAGGCGCTGGTCAAGGCGTTTCTGTTCAACAAAATCGAAAGCGAATGCGATGCGGATCCCGGAATCATGGCCGACTACATCCTCGTCACGCTGCAGAACGACATGACCGAGTCCGAGCTCAAGCAGCACTGCAAGACCGACCTGGTCGAGTTTTTCGGGGACAAGACGGCCCCGTTTGTCGACACTCTGTTTGAGTCGCTAGCGACGAAGCAGTACCTCCCACAGCAGCAGCAGCAGCAGCAGCAAAAGGATGGCGCCGTCGTGGCTGGCTCTTCGGCCTCGTCGGCGCGACCCTCGGTGGAGATCAGAGGCGCGTCGGCGAGGGCCGCCCGGGACGACTCCTCCTCCCGCCACCACCACGCGCACCAGCGAGACAGAGACTCCTCCTCCGCATCCTCGAGACGGCGCAGCAGCAGAAGCAGGAGCCCCGCCGGCATCAGCAGCAGACTGTCGCACCGCGACCACCGCCGCCGCCCAAGCAGATCGCCCAGCAGGGAGGAGCGGCGGCCCAGGGAACCGCGCGCCTTCGATCCGTCGATACTCAACGGCCCGCTGGAGCCAGGCAAGGCGCAGCAGCCGACACCACAGCAGCAGATGATGATGTTCCAGCAGCAGCAGCAGCAGCAAATGATCCACCAGCAGCAGCTCCACCGGAGGCGCAAGCCGTGCTTCGAGTTCCTCCGCAAGGGCTCCTGCCAGCGCGGCGAAGCATGCACCTTCGCCCACGTTACGGGCGACCAGGCGCAGGCGATGGGCATGCAGGTGCCGCAGAACCTCATGAACCCAGCAGCCATCGCCTCCAGCAACAACAATGGCGGGCCGATGCAGTTTGGCATGGCGCGTGCGCCGATGCAGCCTGCGTTTTTCTCGCCGCTCCAACAGCCGGGCGGCGGCGGCGCGTTTGCCAGCATGCGGCCACAGCAGCAGCTGCAGCAGCAGCCGAACGGCCGGCCTCAGGCTGGAGGCAGCCACCACCAAAACCAATACCAGCAGCAGCAGCAGCAGCACTCGGCCACTGCTGTGTTTGTCACCAACATCCCCGACGACTCGCTCAACGACGAGGCGGTGGCCGCCTTCTTCGGCAAGTTCGGCGCGATCAGGGACACGAGGATCGACTATGCCAAGCACTCGGCTGTTGTTGACTTCGCCGACAACGGCGCGCAGCTCCAGGCGCTCGGCACGCCCGAGGCTGTTTTCAACAACCGCTTTGTGCGCGTGCACAAGGCGTGGGCGCATCCGCCGGGAGGCGACGCCAGCACGACCGCCGCCGCCGGCAGCGGTAATCAGCCGCCATCTAATCAGCAGCAGCAGCAGCAGCCTCCCGTGTGGAAACCAAAGTCCGTTGCCATCAAACGAGCTGAGATGATCGAAAAGTACGTGGACCAGCAGAAGGAGCTCATGAAGAAACTCACCACCATCAAGGACATGCCGCCCGCCACGCGCAAGATCATCATGGATTCGATCAACCAGATCCAGACGAAGGTCGACGAGATCCGGAGGCCGCATAAGCCCGATTCGTCGGCGGCGCCTTCATCCTCCGCGAATCCCGCCTCCACCGCTCCCCCTGCTGCTACCGGTGGTGGCTCCAGTGTGTCCGAGAAGCAGGCGCTGCAGAACAAGCTGCAGGCGCTCCAGCAGGAGGCCCAGCGGCTCGGCATGAACAGCAGCAGCAGCAGCGGTGGGTTTGCTCCGTCGGCGCCGCAGAAACCGGCTGGTGCCTATAATCCGCCAGCAGCCACCGCCGCCGCCCTGCGCAGCTCGATGAGTCTCGACAAGCGGCCGCGGACGCTTGTGCTGCGCAACGTTGCGCCCGAGACAGCCGAGCGGCTCGACTCGGGGCTGGCGCAGTTTGGCCAGATCGAAAGCATCGCCAAGCTTGGCGAAGGCGACCCCGGCGCCTCTGGCAATTCCCCGCTCGCTTACGCTGTGCGGTTCAGGGCGCGCTGGGAGGCCGAGAATGCGCTGAAGGCGGTTGCGTCGCTTGATGGCTTTGCGTCGGTTACTGCCGATTGGGAAACCCAATAAGTTATTGTTTCTTGTTTCTTGTTCATCCTCTTTCTTTTTTATTTCCCTTTTTTTCGTTTCCCCACATAAATTGGTGTGTGTTTGGAGGGGGAGGAGGGAGTGTGCGAGGGGCGGAGACTCCAATGGTTGTTGGCTGAGTTCTTCTCCCTTACCTCCCCCCTCTCTCTCTCTCTTGGTTTTTTTTTCTTTTTCACATTGGGTGCTTTACTTGTTGGGATGTTGAAATAGTTTGGAAATATTTATTAGGAATTGACATTAGAAAGGAGAAAAGACATTATTTTAAAACACTTGGCTAGCACTGTCATACTTCTTTCCATTTGCAGAAACATTTAGGCGAGTGAAAACAAGTAATTGAATAAATTTGTAGCCTAAACCCACGACTGGGAGAAACAACAGGCATTAAACTATTGCACTGGCCACTGCATGTTCTAAAGTTCTGCTGTATGTTAACTTTTGATAAACGATGTTAATTCTGTTCAGCCATTGCTTTAACCCATTCTTCTTTTTTCCATATAGGTACACGCTTAGGAATTTTTGTTTGCGTGGCTGGTGCTTGAGCTTCACTGGCTTCATCAGCGTTGCCATCAGTAGCTTTAATGGGAGTTTTTTCAGGTTCTACCCTAGATTTTTGGGTCCCAAACTTTATTTTTACCATGGTTGTTAATAAAAAAATTACCTTATAATGTCAAAATGATAATGAGAATAAAGCAAATTATTTGGTAAAGCAAAAGAAATAATAAAGAAAGGAAAAGTGCCATCAGCGGAATTTAGTCGTTTTTAAGATTGTCATATATTGTTTGCCATCTATTGTGTCATTGTTCAATAAAGATTTTAAATGTCAACCACGTGTCCAGTTTTTGTTCTACATAGTGTACATTCGTATACGCATTCTTTGATTATCCGTGTCCAGAAACACGTTTACTGGCTTGATAAGAGAAATATTTTACCAGTCTTTTCATTTCCATTTAAAATGGGCATTGAAGCATACCTGTCATATAAGGTGATATATAGTGGGATACAGAAATAAGTGAAGCTGTTGAGGGGGCGTGGCGTGATCGCCAGTAAGGCCGGACATCCGGATAAACCCAATGTCCGTGCGTCAGGAAACGCACAGCCTGAGAAGGTTATATAAGGACGCCTCAGGTGGCTACTTCATTCTAGATATCTTTAGCTTTTCTAATAACCATACGCTTTATTTATTTACGCTAAATATATTACGCTAGTTTTAAATACAACGCTCCCTACCTTGACGGTCCGCTTTGATGCTTAAAACAAAGCAAATCCGGATTTCACATTAAATATTAAAAAGCTAGATTTTATATACTTTTAAACTCCCCGTTGGCTAAATGATACGACGATATTGTGGAAATTCTGCTGACACAGGAATATGCAGACATTCGTATTTATTCCTTGTATCCGACCAGTAGGAAAAATTTTTACTCGCTGTCAGCAATGAAAATGTAAACTTGCACATTATTAACTAATATCAAATAAGCACTTTATAGACACTTTAACATCTAAAAGTAATATTTTTACGGCTATATTGTAAGCTTGTTAGTTGTCCTTTATTTAATTATCCTTTTCTCGGCGCTGGAAGTAGTGTTTGGCTTTATTTGAACGCCTATAGATCCCAGAGAAAAGATTAAAGCTATATTTATGTTTTGGAGATTGGTAAGCTTGCTAATGTTAAGGCTGTTATTAATTAATGCACATACATTTGCAGTTAGTTTGGCAATAACATAGAAATATTTTAATTATATTTTCAATTTACCACTAAAGATGTGTTGACGGAAGCAAGAAACAATATTCTTTTGTAGAGCTTCCTTCCCCATCTTTTTTTTTAAAATTTTTATATTGAAATTATTGACTAGGAATTGACATTGCGGAAAAGAGAGCAGAAGACAGAAAAATTTTAACTATTTGGTTAGAGTTGTTTTATTTGTTGCCTTTTAATTATCAGAAACATTCAAGCAAATTAAACAGATAATTAATCAATTTGGAAGCTCTAACTTATTCCATAAAAACAGCATGCACAAAACTATTGTACTGACCACTACATGTTTTAAAATTTTTCTGCAATTATTTTTTTCTAAAGCGATTATTGTTGAATTGACTTTTGATAAACAACGCTAACCCTGATTAGCCCTCTTTGTAACCCAATCTTCTTTCACCCACATGGGTGGACGCCTAAAAACTCTCCTACTTTGCGTGGCTGGTGCTTGAACTTCACTGGCTTTTTTAGCGTTGTCGTCAGTACCGTTAATGAAAGTTTTTTCAACACTACCTTTTATTTGTTTTCCTCTCAGGTTTTCTTCTGCCATGGTTGTTAATAAAAAAACTGCACCTTGTGGTAATAATATGTTAAAAATATAGCCAAGTAGCTAGTAAATAAATAAAAAGTGGTAAGAGAAGGTGGAAGAAAGCCAACAGAAAAATCTAGTATTTTCTTGCTGATATATATACGCCGTCGCCATTATTTTTATTCTATTGCGCAAAGTGAATATTTTTTTGAAGAAAATAGATAACCAAATTAGATATATAAATATGGATATTTCCGTTCACATTACCTACATATCTATATCCGGAAATAATTTTATTGGCTTAGCAAAGAAGAAAGCTAGCAAGACTTTTCTATTAACGCAGCAGTTTAATTAACCCGTATCGAGAAATATGGCTAATATTAGTATGTGCAATCATTTTTCCACACATTTAACAATATAATGCAATGAAATGAGTAACTAGTAAACGTTTAATAGAACCACACTAACCTCTTGTAATGGTTGAGCATAGCAATACGCGTGTGCTGGCATGTGGGTAGAATTGAATTAGATTGGATTAATGCATAGTAAATATATCAGATCTACAAGTATCCCGAGCCTAGCTCTCCAGGAGAATTTCATTGGTTTGATGTTTTTATGCTAAAACATTAATCAGAGGTTGTATGCACCTACGCCACAGTGTATGAGAAAAGGGGTAAACTACAAGAATGATAGTTTTATTCTCTTTCTGTGTGTGCATTTTTCCATTTTTCAATCTTGATCAAAGCATGTGGCATTTGTACAGGTTTCCTTTTTATCCGCGGATATGCTAGTAGTACCGTCAAAGTAGTGAGATGTGTGGCCGTGTGTGCTCTACTCAACTATTTCTCTAAAAAAACGTTTTTGATGGCAAAGGAGAAAAGAACATTCAATAAGTTTTCTTTTCCTTCTTTTTTTCGCTTGTTTGCAAAATTCCCAACTCTACAAACCACAAAAACAACAATATTTAAATATGACGATTGACTCTGTTCAGAGCAGCACAGAGTATGACGACTCTATATACACCATTGATCCAGCCACGGTGCTCAGCGGTCTGGACATGGCGCCCAACGAGGTGGTAATCGGAGGCCCCGAGTCATGCTTCACTGTTACGGGACTGAAAGTCGAGAGCACCCGCGATGCGCTGATTATATTCGAGGCATGTAGACAAGGAATATTGCCGCGCATAACGCGTCGTCTAAACGATGCAGAGAAGCAGCGGATTGGCGACGGCACGGTTATCGTGTTTGACGAGAAGGAAGCTGGAATGAAGCGCTGGACTGACGGAAAGCTCTGGACGCCGTCACGGATCCTTGGAAACTTTCTGACTTACCGCGAGCTCGAGAAAAAGCTGCCACCCAACCAGCAGGGCGTGGCTGAGATTGCAAGATGGACGGATCAAACAGGAGGAGAGGCGGAGACAATGACAAGCGGCAAGGGCGAATTGAACATTCCTATTAGCTACGTGGGAGGAGAAAGAGCAGACCCTGCCGTTCCCGATTCGGCGTACGGCACCAACAAGGGAGTGTACTTTATGAAGATAAACGGACTGATCAAACGCACCATATCGCTCAGCGTTCCAGACAATGAAGACGAGTTTCTGGCGCGGAACGAGTGGCGTCCGCTGAAGGTGCATCATCAGCATCTAGTTGTGTACTTTCGTGCCGAAACAGCCGCGCAGTTACCCAGACCAGAGGATATGGAGGAGCTTGAGAGTCTCCGACTGCCGCTGAAGATTCTGCAGATCCAAAAGTTTAGGCGGCCAATGAGGATTGAGATGTTTGACGACGGAACCTACGACTTTCACGATTCTGAGGAAACAGAGGGCGGCAGTTGTGCCGACGATGAAGCGTCTAACCAGCAGTCGATGGCAGCAGGCACGGGCTTGAGCTTTGCTTCTTACCAGAACAACAGCAGCAACACTAGCGGCAGCAGTGCAGCAGCGGCGGCGGCAGCAGCGCTTGTTGGCCCGCAGAGAACAGCTGGGTTGCCTCCGTCGCTTCCGTTCCAGCTGGCTGCGCTCGTTGGCGGAGGCGGATACCACCAGCCACACCCAACGCCATTAGTGCTGCAGCCGCCGGTGGCAGCCAACAATGGCAGCACCAGCAACAGTAGCAGCGCCAATGCCAATGCCCCGCAACTCGAGCAGATGCCTTCTGCTGCCTCCATCGAATTCAACAGCTACGGCGGAGACAATCAGGAGAGCAATGGTTTCGGAAACAGCAGCAGCAGCACAAGCCTTGCGATGTACCATAGCTACGATCTTGCGACGCTGCCAGCGCAATTACCGTTTGCCGATGCGCAGTATGCGCATGATCTGTTTAGCCCCTCGTCATTCGCCCTTGCCTCGCAGCTCTTGGAGCCTCTTGGCGCGTCTGAAGCACAGCTTGAAGCCGAAATCAGCAATAGTGGTGCTGAAATCCGAAAAGATGCAGACGACGGCGCTCCTGATGCAGACGACGGTGGTGACGAAAGCAAGTGAGGAAAAAAGGATTATGTAAAAGAATATGGAAAAAAGCATGGAACATCGATTTTTGTTCTTTTACCAGGCGGATGTCAATATTCTTGGCAATTCTTTTCCTGATAATTTTGCAATAAATGAAGGAAAGTGTGTAGAAAAAAATCAAGCAATGTTTCAAAAGAAGGAAATTAAGGAACTAGCGTACACTCTGCTGTATGTATGCTAGCTTTCTGTTTGATGCTACTATCCACATGTGATGCCGAAAAGGCATAAATACACGGATATGTTTTCAGACTTGCTGCCAAGAAAGATGAAAGCGCAACACTCTGCTCACCATTGCTTTCTCTTTTCTCTTCATTAATTTTGTTGCAATTATTGTTATTGATACTATTGGCTATTTTCTTCCCAAAAAGCGTTCTCGATACTTTGCGTCTAACAGACTCTAATCTTTCTAGGTACTACCGACTGCAACAATGAACTCCGCCTCCGACAAAAAGCATGCAAGTGAGGTTTCGCTCCACGGCGACGAAACACCTTCTGTTTCAGCACAGCCAACCGAGGCGCCCATGACAGCAGCAGCAGCAGCAGCAGCAACCCCCACCACAGCCGCAGCCACAGGATATGCCCCTCCAAAGGCGCCTCCAAGGTTCGAGTCCCGCAAGTTTGCAGCAGAGCACCCAATTAGATCCGAAAACGGATATGACAGCATGATGAACGGACTGGGAAATTTCTTCGGGTCCTTTGGACAGATTCCATGCTGCTTCTGCTGCCCGAATCCATACAAGGAGGTTCCACAAGGATTTATTGGGTTAGTCTCGCGGTTTGGGCGCTACTACAAGACAGCAGACCCCGGGTTGGTGGCGGTCAACCCAATGACCGAGAAGATCCAGTACGTGGATACCAAGATCCAGATCCAGCCCATCGAGCATCTGCCAATTGTCACGCAGGACAACGTGTCCGTGGGCATCGAGGCCGTGCTGTACTGGCACATCACCGACCCATACCTG
>JANBOK010000483.1:0-11573 GCA_027595805.1 Coemansia sp. Benny D160-2
TATACGGGTCTAAGCTGGCGTTGCTCCATCGATCAAGCACAAAAGTAAGACAAAGGCTGGCTTTAAAAACTAGAATTTGAGCAGTAAACACTATGCCACGGGTATCAAGCATAATAACACACAAACGTGAAGCCAAGAAAAAAAGTTGTAATTACAAGGAAAGGAATATAGTGAAGAAAAGATGTTTTTTCTTCCTATGGATTTTAAGGAACTCGAGACCATCACACTTTAAAGGTCCTCCAAATGGAAAATAGATGCAGAATCAAAACCAGATCAAGCAAACGGTATTAAGGCCGTAATCTTTTTTCGTTCACAAACGCAGTGGACGAAAAGGGGGAAAACGAGGCTGTGTTTTGAAGTTTACTCTTTCTTTTCTTTAATTTCAATAACATTTCGCAGTTGTATTAATTTTTCTTGCCTGCTTCTCGTATATTTATACTCGAAAACTCTGTCCACATTTAAAGGCGAAAATGTCCGAACAGCAGCAGCAGCAGCCGCCGCAACTGGAAGGAGCAAAGGTCGCCAAAAAGTCGCCGACTGATTTCCTGGAGAACATTCTTGGACGGCGAGTGTTTGTTCGACTGAATTCCGGAGTGGACTACAAGGGAGTGCTGGCATGTCTTGACGGATACATGAATATTGCGCTGGAGCAAACGGAGGAGTACGTCGAGGGGGAGCTGCGGAACCGGTATGGAGACGCATTTATTCGTGGCAATAACGTCCTGTACATCAGCACTGTCTAGGCTGTGCTAGCTATCTATTTTCTGGCTGGATTAAGCGGCTTTCATTCGAAAAGATAATAATAATAGCGTATAGCCTGAAGATGGTAAAAGAACGCTTTGTTTGAAAAGGTCTTTATGGCAATAGCCGTCTCAGTGTAAAGAAAATTTCTTTGAAAGGGAAAATATTAGATGATGGCTGGCGTCATCACGCCTTTTTCACTTTTTGAAAGGCCTTGACTTTAAGATACGGAAAAATGCTGTTTGCGTTTCCTTTAGCAGCACCTTTTTTTCTTTAACCTTTTTTCACAATTATTTTTCCATCGTTATAAAGTTGCGAATCAACACTTGTTTCATAATATTTCTTGTACTTTGTACTCTGCTCTTGTCTTATTGCTTGTTCGGGCCATACATAAATGAAAAATGGAGTCTGAGCTTATCCAGACCTTTTGCGCGGCCACTGGCGCTGAGCCAGAAGTAGCCAGCAGATACTTACAAGTACGTTGGTTTCAGATTTTAAAGAACCAGTTCTTTTCTCACTTGCAAATCAGATGGCAGGCGAGGCTGGACAAACGTCCCAATCAGTCAGAGAGGAAACAAAAAAAGGAGGCATAGGAATCTAATATAGCAATCAGCTTGTGTGCAACGGTGTGTGTATTTTTTGTCTTCCATTTTCCTTCTCGAATCATGTAGGTTGCTGACAATAACGTGGACAGCGCCGTCATGCTTTACTTTGACAACGACGGAATGCCGTTGAACAACCAGGATCGAGATATTGGCCCCAGTGCAGGGGGAGGCGGGCTTGCGCACCTGCAAGAAGACGAGGTGCGGGCTCCAATTGCAGCACGCAGCGACGTTCTTGCTGACGGAGGCGGATTCAGCGCAGGATTCGACGACAGCATATACGACCCACACTACAGCAGACATTACCAGGGCGGAGGGCAGCGAGCGGGCGCAGCAATGTCGTCGATATTCAACCAGCAGGCGAATAGGACGGGACTGGAGCCGTTCAGAGACTTTGCTCAGGAGGCAGCGGATATTGCTGGCGAAACATCGACCGCATCGGGGCAGGCATCGCGACGCAGCCGTCTAGCAGAGCTATTCAAGCCGCCATTCGACATCATGCACAACGGGACGCTTGATAGCGCGCGGGGCGAGGCCCAGGAAAGGGGCAAATGGGTTATAATCAACCTGCAAGACGTGTCGGACTTTAAGTGCCAGGCACTCAACCGCGATATCTGGCGCCAGGACATAATCAAGGCCATTGTGAAGCGCGACTTTGTGCTCTTCCAGCGATCCGTCGATACCGCAGAGGGGTCGCGCTTGGCAAACATGTACGGGGTGAACGAGTATCCGTTTATTGCGGCCATCCACCCAAAGACTGGCGAGCTGAGAAGGACGTTTACGCGCGTTGACCCGATGACGGATATGATGGAGGATCTGACGAACTTTATTGCTGACAACCCGATGATGTCTCGCAGGGGCAAAAAGTACAGCGGCAGTGAGGCCAGCACGTCCAGATCGGCCTCCAGAACCACCACAACCACCAACACCACCTCTACTACGTCGCGCATCATCGCCGGCATCCACAACATGTCGGAGGAGGACCAGCTGGCTGCAGCGATTGCGGCGAGCGAGCTGGAAAGCCGGCCGTCGGGCCAACGCAGCAGCAGCAGAGGTTTTGGCGGCCGGGTGGTTGTCGTAGACTCGGACTCTGGCTCGGAGTTGGAGTCGGAGCCGGAGCTCGAGGATGCGGACAGCTACAGCGACATCCAGACGCTCAGCAGCTATGATGACGACGACGACGATGAGGAAGAGGAGTACGGCGATGGCTATGACCGGGTGAACAGCGACATGGATGTTGACGATGCTATGGCGGCACGCGGCAAGATGGCAGAGCAGACTGCAGCAAGCGTAGAGACCAGCGAAGAGCATCAGCCCCAGCAGATGCGGGCGGATGACCCGGATGCGTGGTACAGGGCGCTTCCTTCGTCGGAACCGCTGGAGCCGGCGCCGGGATCGACGGTGACGCGCATCCAGCTCCGCCTGCCCAACGGCCAGCGCGTGGTCAGGCGGTTCTCGAAATTCGACAAAGTGTCGGCCATCTTCCAGTACATCAAGGCGTCGCAGCCTAGGGCGTCGGAGTCGGCGGATGTCCCCGAAATCATGTTCATGAACAAGCAGCTTTCCGAATGCGTCGGCCAGACCATCGAGGAAGCAAAGCTAACCAACGCGTCGCTGGTTGTCGACATCTAGGCTCTCTTAATCCTAGTCCGTAAATAAACAGAGAAAAAGAACAGACCTTCCTCCCCTCCATTCCCACACTTGTGCTAGAAAGACAGACAAAAACCAACCTTTTTTCCCTTTGTAACGCGAAGCTAAAAAAACGTAAACAATATTTTTCAAGCAAGTATCTGCAAAGCTTGTTCTTGATGTTCGCAAGAGTCTCTTTGCAAGATCTGTTCCTCTTTCCTCTCCTTGCTTCCTTCGCTTTATTATTTCAGTCTCAATTTCACCTTTATACTTTTTGTTGACTCCCATCTGTTATTTTTGCCAGTTGTACTTTTCTCTTTCTTCAACTTTTATTGGCAATTCAGCACAGGAGAGTCGTTTTTTGTTTGTTTGCCGCCGTTTCAAATAACAATTTCTTTATTATTATATTGCATTTCGAACGTTCTTTCTACTTTATTGTATTTCTCCTTTTTTGCAGCTCTATAAAATGGTAAGAATTTTGTTTTGTTTTGTTTTGGTTTATTCAAGTTTGTTTGTTTGATTATTTGTTTACTAAACATGTCTTTTCTTTTCTTCTGCTGTAACTGCTGTGTTGTAGACCACTCCGCAGAACCCAAACGACCTCTTTACAAAGCAAGAGAAAATTGGACGTGGATCCTTTGGCGAGGTGTTCCGAGGGTAAGCATAGGAATAAGGACTGCCAATGTGTAGATGTGCATGCTGTGGAGCGAGTCCTGACCTTTTCAGTCACAAAAACAATGCACTATACTTTTTTCATCTTCTTCTTCTTCTTCTTATTGGGGGGACTGGAGGCAGGCTATACGTCCAACCTTGTACGTGTATGCCATTTCATGGCATGCCTGCCAGACAGCGCCAGCTGACAATATCGTAATTCCATGTATGTCTCGCACTCTTCGTATCACTCATCGTGTTTTGTTCATTCTTTCGCTAAACATCCCCTCCTCTTCCGCCATCAACCTTATTATCCCACTATTTCCTGATTGCTTGATTGATTGTTCGTTGAAAGAGCATAATAGATTTGAAAACCGCACGAAGCAGCAGGTTGCCATTAAAATCATCGATCTTGAGAGCGCGGAGGATGAGATCGAGGATATCCAGCAGGAGATATTCATTCTGTCGCAGCTGGACAACTCGTCGGTGACAAAGTACTATGGATCGTACCTGGAGGGGTCGAAGCTGTGGATCGTGATGGAGTTCTGCGGGGGCGGGTCGTGCGCGGACCTGATGAAGCCCGGGAGGATATCGGAGAACTACATTGCGATAATCCTGCGTGAGATGCTAGTTGGGCTCAACTACCTGCACCACGAAAACAAGATTCACCGGGACATCAAGGCGGCGAACATACTGCTGACGAACCAGGGCCACGTGAAGCTGGCGGATTTCGGAGTGTCGGGGCAGATCACGGCCACGCTGACGCGCAAGAACACGTTTGTTGGCACGCCGTTCTGGATGGCGCCCGAGGTCATCAAGCAGTCCGGATACGACTACAAGGCGGACATCTGGTCGCTTGGGATCACGGCCATCGAGCTTGCCAAGGGCCAGCCGCCGCACGCCGAGCTCCACCCGATGAAGGTTCTGTTTGTGATCCCCAAGAACGAGCCGCCGGAGCTTGGTCCCGAGTACAGCAAGGTGTTCCAGGAATTCGTCAGCCTGTGTCTCAAGAAGGATCCCAAACAGCGGCCGACGGCGGAACAGCTGCTCAAGCACAAGTTCATCCGCTCGTCCAAGCGCACGGAGCATCTGACGGATCTGATCAAGAGGTGGCAGACGTGGAAGAAGACGTCTCCCGAGGGCAACCGTGCAGCGGCAAAGGCCGACGCCGAAAGGGCGGCCCTTGAGAAGCAGCAGCAGCAGCAGGAGACGGACGAGCAGGTTGCGTGGGAATTCGACACGATTCGCCAGGCGCTGCCGCCAACGCCACAGAAGAACCACAGCCGCCCGCCGCCGCCGCCGGCCCGCCAGTCGATGATCCCGGGCTCGTCGACGCCGGTCAGCGCGGCCAGCAGCGCATCCAACCTGTCTGCGCTGCCTGCGCCGCCGCCAATCGGCGCCGGGAACGGCAACCGGTCGCGTAGCGGCAGCACGGCGTCCAACTCCAGCGGCCTCGGCGGCATCAGCGGCGGCGGCGGCGGGGCGGCGGCTGGCCGCGCACATGGGAACTTTGGATCCAGCATTCCTCCGCCCAGCCCCATCATGCAGCAGCGGCATCTCAACAACTCCAGCCCCGTCAACATCATGGCCAACGGGTCGCGGACGAATCTGGGCGGCCCGGCCGGCAGCGACAGCCGGCCGTCGTCGTCGCACAACAAACTGAGCAATTCGCCGTCGTCTTCTCGTTTGCAGCAGCAGCAGCAGCAGCAGCGGGCGGCGGGTGGGAGACAGAACTCGCCCGAGGATCTGTACCACAACGTGCTGATGCCGACGCTGGTGCGGCTGGAGAAGCTCACCAGCAACACGCAGGCCAAGGCGGCGTACTGCACGCTGGCCGAAACCATCCGCCGTCTGGAGCACGAGATCCCCGGAATCGCCGACGTCTTCTCGAAGGAGCTGACGCTGTCCGTCAACAAGTTCTACCAGAACTGGCGCGAGTAGTCTGGGAATAAGCCCAGCGAGCACAAAACTCCCCGCCCTACCATATTCGTTTCTATTCTTTCTCTTTGCACCATCCGTTCTACTGACTAAAACAAATAACCATGGGATACTTTGTTTATTATTAATGCTGGAATTTCGTCCTAGATGTTGCTCCTCTTCTTCTTGCGGTTGCCTGTTCTGCGGACAACGTTCGGGTTCTTGGAGTTGCGGCCAACCATGGGCATTCCGCGCGCATCGGTGGCCACGCCGAAGCCCTTGGGATTAGCAGCACCAGTGGCGCCCAGAAGCAGGTCGGGAATGAAGTCCGGATCCATCAGCAAACCCGAAGCGCCAGCGCCAGCGCCAGCCCGCTTGGCCTCCCTTGTTTGCTTGTACTGCATGGCGCGCAGGTAGGCCTTGTCGTCGGGCCTGGTGATGACGTCGGACCGCTTGTGCGGCCCGCCATGGGCCTGCGGGAGCGAGAAGATGGTGCCGCGCAGGTTGTACTTGTAGTTGGCGCGCAGGTGGACGGTGAGCCGGCCGTCGGGCGCGGTGGAGACGGCGCAGCGCTTCAGCGTCGGATGGCCGCAGGCGGGACAGAACTGCGTGGCCATTGAGCGCGTGGTGTGGGCGCACGCGTGGCACCGCAGCACCCAGGTGCGCAGCGCCGTGATCCGCGTGCCGTCGGGCGTGATCAGCCCCACGCCCATCCCGAGCAGCACGTTCTGCATTGCAAAGTCCGAGGTTGCGCACGCCACGGCTGGCGCCTTGGCCGGCTCGCCGGCGGCTGCCTGCGTGTCGCGCAGCCCCGTTGCGCTGGCCAGCTGGTGCCGCTTCACGTTTTCTGGCGTGATCCACGCGCCGTTGAAGAAGTCGTCCGCCCGCTTGGTGCGCGGCTTTGCGCGCGGCTTGCGGCCCGCTACCTGCCACTCGCCGGCATCGTCCTCCTCCTCTTCCGCTTCGGATCCAACCTCGAACTCGTCGCGGGCCGCGCTCTGCAGCACAGCCTCGGCGGGATCGTCGGCAGCGGGGGCAATCGCCAGCTTGTCCATCTTCGCCACAACCGCATCCTCCACCTGCTTGTCCGCCTCCTTGTTCTCCTTATCCCCTTCCTTGTTCTCCTTATCCCCTTCCATGCTCTCCTTCGCTTGCTGATCTCCAGCGCGCGCACCGCCGGCGGCACCAGGGCACTCGCGGCTGGGCTTGAGCCTGAGGTTGGCCATCCCGTTGGCCTGCCTCTCGAGCATCACGGCCAGCGCAATGACCCTGAGATCCGCCAGCGCCAGCGCCGAAAAGTCGCCCGTGTGTCTGGCGAACGCGTACACCGCGTCGACGCTCTCCGCGTCCGGCTCCATGACCCGGATCCCGCGGCGCAGGTCCAGCTGCTCGTACCGGTCGCGCGCCGCCTTGCTCCGCAGCTCCCGGTACACCTCGGGGATCGTCACGAACCGCCTTGCCAGCGAGTCCAGCGACAGCCCCTTGATCAGCACGTTTGTGTCCACCACCAGCGTGCCCACTCGCTTGCCATCGTCGCCATCGTTGCTGTTGGTGTCTGGTGTTTCGCTGGCACCAGTGGTGATCTCTTGTTGCTGCTGCTCGCTGGCCGTCTCCGTGGCCAAGGCGCTCGGTGTGCTGCGGGGCTCTGTGGATACTATTGACATTTCTTAATACCTCCCGCTTTTTGGCTGTCTGTACAATTTATAAACCTGACTGATATAGAAAAAAACAATAACAACACATTCAAAAGCGTGAATGAGGAGCAAAAAGGGGTTTTCCAGAGCTTTGAGCCTTTTTTTTCCTCAAAGAAAAAAAAGAAAAGAAAAAGATTCCTTGATCACACCGGGTGATCATAATCTTTCGATCAGCCATCCGCTTCTTTTTTTATTAGAAACCCAAAATACCGCAAACGGGAGTATCTGGATACATAAGCCGACACCGATCTGTAGTGGAAGATAAATCGGAGTAATGTCCACGATATTAAGAGCATTCGCGTGCATGTTAGCTTTATGACGTAAAACAAAACCCAGTCTTCTCCAAAAACACACTCTCCCTTTTTTCTCTTCTTTCTGCTTTGTTGTACACTCCTGTGGTAGAGCGCCAGACAGCCCACCCACTACTACTATGACTGGGTCAACCTGGGTTCTCTGGTGGAAGGACGCGCAGGGCACGGCGTCGCTGGGACTGCTCCAGGAACGGCTCCTGCGCGGACTGCGCGCGAACCTCCGGGGCCGGTGGAGCATGGACACGAAGCTGTTCCACTCGACACACAACTTCGCAGACCAGCAGAACATCAAGCTGGCAAGCAACAGCGACCCCGTGCGACGGAGAGAAGCGGAGGGGCGCGGAATGGGTGCGGCGGGAGGCACTGCGAGCGACCAGTCGATGTACCTGGTGGTGCGCGGGCAGGGCGCGGGCAGGCGGCAGTTCTACGTGATGGCCAGCAACCGGCTGGTGGTGGAGACGGAGCCCGAGATGGAGGCGGTGGTGCTGCGGCTCAAGAACCTGTGGGCTCCGCGGCAGGCGGCGCGCATCGAGGGCTACAGCTACGAGGGCGACGACTGGGTCATCCGCACGGGGAACCTGATGGTTGGCACCAGCTACAAGGGCCTGGTCATCGAGATCAACTACCTCCCCTGCTCCAACCCCGACCAGACGCGCGGCCTGATGCGCGAGCTCCTGCTGATGATCCTGCCGCCCGACGCCCACGTCGATGCTAACATTGGCGTCGATTACGCCCGTGCTGGCCTTGATCCCACCCGCATGACCGAGTGCCATACCGCCTACCAGTACGTCCACCTGTTCACGCAGAGCAGCCTGCTGTAGGACTGGCTGGGCGGGTTATAAAGTCGCATTTGTTTTCATTTTCACCGGCTTGGCTGCTGCAAACTCCATATAGTTCTGTTGGATGCGTGGGAGGTCATATGGCCTGTTCCGATCCATGAGAAGCAAGCATCGCAAGGGACGGTGAACGGTGTGGCACAATGGCTAGTCGCCACCACATGCTCATGCTCATTGTTGCTTTAATGTATTTTTGTTCGGCAGCTCCCGAGATGCTGCGCAATGGACATATGGGCCATTCTATGTCGAGAGAGAAAGAGGGAAATGAGTTGAGTGGACGCTAGGCTTTATCAGCCTACTGCCTTTGTTCATTTCGTCAAACTCATTCACACAGCAAATGCTAAAAAGTGCAGTCATATTACCGGCATGTCGCTACTTGCAACAGCTGCCACTGAAACGCCAGCTGCGTTATTTCCTCTCCTCTCTCTTTTTATATTATCTCAATATATGGCCTTGCTTGATAATAAGAAATAGATACATGTTAGCATTTGCATATCCCTCCATCGAATAGCCCTGTACAACAAATGGAGCCTGGCGACGCTGGACCCAGCAGCCGGAATATCACCGCGCGCCATCACGCATCCATCGTCTCCCTCCAGGAGAACAACGCCGATGGTTCTGGAAAACCATCTGTCAGCGCCAAGGACGAGAGCGCCTGCAGCGCAGATAGGCAGCAGCCCACGGAGCTCCAGCGCAAGCTCAAGGGCCGGCAGATGGGCATGATTGCAATAGGCGGGACCATCGGCACGGGGCTGTTCATCGGGAGCGGAACAACGCTATCCGAAGCGGGGCCCGCCGGCTCGCTGGTGGCATTCGTAGTGATGGGCTCGATGGTGTACTTTGTGTGCACGTCGCTGGGCGAGATGTCGACGTTCATGCCGACGTCCGATCCGTTCAACCATTTCGGCACCCGGTTCCTCGACCCCGCGCTCGGCTTCGCGCTGGGCTGGACGTACTGGTACTCGTGGATGCTCACCGTTGGCTCCGAGCTCGTTGCCTGCGGCATGGTTGTGCAGTACTGGCTCCCGCACGTGACGGGCGTGATCTGGAGCCTGATCACCGTGGCCGTCATCTTTGTGTTCAATGCCATCTCCGTCAGAGGGTACGGCGAGGCGGAGTTCTGGATGTCTGCGCTCAAGGTGCTGACCGTCATCGTGTTCTTCGTTGTTGGCATCCTCACCGTCACGGGCGTTGCTGGCGGCGATTACATAGGCGGCCGGAACTGGCATATCGAGGGCGCGCCGTTTAGGGACCACATTGTTGGTGTCCTCAAGGCGTGCATCGTGGCTGCCTTTTCGTTCCAGGGAACAGAGATTGTTGGAATCACCGTTGGCGAGTGCGAGAACCCACGCCGTGACGTGCCGCGCGTCATCCGGTCTGTGTTCTGGCGCATTCTTCTCTTCTACGTCTCGTCCATCCTTATCATCGGCCTGGTGATTCCCAACACCGACAAGAACCTTGCCAACGCAGGCGGCGCCAGCGATGTTGCCATCTCGCCGTTTACGATGGTGTTTGAAAAGGCGGGCGCCCGGTGGGCTGCGAATCTGATGAACGCCATTGTGCTGGTGACTGTGCTGTCGGCGGGGAACTCCGGCCTCTACGCGTGTACGCGAGTAATGTGGGTGCTGGCGAAGGAGGGAAAGGCGCCCCGGCTGTTCCGTAGAGTAACAAGAAAGGGCGTTCCCATCTGGTGCCTGCTGTTCACGGCCTTCTGCTCAACCGTGGTGTTCTGCGTCTCGCTGGCTGGCAACCAGAGGGTGTACGTGTTTCTGATCAACCTCTCGGGGCTCTCGGGCATCATCTGCTGGCTGGGCATCTCGCTGTGCCATTGGCGGTTCCGTCGCGCATACGTTGCGCAGGGCCACGATCCCAACCACCTGCCTTACCGTGCGGCGTTCTTCCCCCTCGGCCCCGTCTACGCGTTCTCCTTGCTTGCAGTCATTATGGTCGGCCAGGGCTACAGCACCATCTGGCCCACGTTCGATGCCTCTGGCTTTGTCTCCACGTATCTTGCCATTCCGCTGTTCCTGCTTTTCTGGCTTACGTGGAAGTACGTGAAGAAAACAGAGTGGGTCAGCCTGGTGGACATTGATCTGGATACGGGGAGCATCATCGAGATGGAGCGCAACGGCGACATTAAAGTGTTTTCCTCTGATGAGGATACTAAGCAGAGTCGGTGGAAAAAGTGCTTGCGCTTTATTGGTTGCAAAAAACGGGTAGCCTAGAAACAATCACTTTATTGCAGAACCAAAAGTGTAAAAACACCTACTATTTTATGGACAAACCGGCTGTTAATGAAAAAGTAGCGGTTACGCTTGCTTAGAGTTTCCTCGGTTGTAAAGCAAGTAGCCAAGACATGTCCAGAATTTACTATTTTATGTCTATGGGTGTGCTAGCAAACTCTTCATTTATCTTGTTCTGCTGATCCATTTGATCTTTCCATCTCTCGCGGTCCTTCTCAATTGCAGTATCCCTTGTGCTGGACATGGGAATTCTTCTTGAAGCCTTGTCATTCGCAGAATTTTTCTCCATCGGCTGCTTTGAACCTGACGTATTGGTAGTAGACATTTGTGTTTAGTATGCAATTTAGATAATAAGAAAAAGATATCGACATGAACTATAACAAAAAAAGCATTTTGTTAAAAGAGGGCAGGGGGTTTATATATGCTGTATATGCCAATACAGTGTATGCGTAGCAATGTTTGTTCATTTACATTATTGAAGATACCAGTGTTGCAGAGCGGTATTATGTGGAAGTCTTTTAAAACAGACTGTAAATTAGCCAGATACTATATGGATACCGCTACTGTACATGTTTCACTGGTTTCCATTAGATAAATGGAATCTCCTCACATTTCAAAGTGTTTTATATGCTAATATGAAATGCTTATTCTCAGAAACGCTTCAACATGTTGTGTACATCTCTCTATCAGGCGGGTCATGGGATCTGTCAGATTTTGCACCTGGTGCTGGTTGCTTGGATTGCTGTTGCTGTTTATATTCTGAATGGCTGTGGCTGCGCGTCCGTAGAACGCAAAGCCAGCAACAAGTTTGCTTGATGGCCACTCAGCATCCGTCCACGCCGGACCCATTGACAAAGTCTGTGTCAAGCGGTGCGTTAGGACCTGTCGTCTCGCTCCATGGTCCGTTCATGTCAAACTGCATCAGACTTATAAAGTCAACGTACTCTGC
>JANBOK010000484.1:0-11563 GCA_027595805.1 Coemansia sp. Benny D160-2
TCATTGTTTGTACTGGCGAAAGCCGAGATTGGCGCATTATCCCAGTCTGCTCACCGTCTCCCGACAGGGGCCGTCGCACCTTGCTAGTTCGGCTTTTGTCCATGAAACCTCCAAGGTCTGATATAGATAGAGTGCTACGCGTTCAGAAGAGTGAATTATCTATAATTGTGCAAAAGAATACCAGGGCAACATAAAGGAAATATGAATATACAACGTTAGGCACTTGAAAGGACGCAAATGGTCGAAATACTGCGGGCAATCTACCCCAGTTACTATTGCACATTGCATGACACGCGCGTAACGAATGAGTAGTAGCACCAGCGTTTGCGTGTGTAGATAAAAGTCAAAACTAAACTGTACACATTGAACTACTTTACCTCTAATTATTCTAGGGATAGAGCTTTTTGCTGGTCGCTGGCAGTGGCAGTAGTGTGGTCAGGGTGCAATAATTAACAGACAGATATACAACATGTAGTGCAGTGGAGAAGAAGTAAAGGAGAACAGACGCAAGGGAAAAAGACAACACCTGGAGGGGTTCGTTTTGTTTTTCAAGTCGAAGCTGTGATTTTTGACAGGCGTGTGCTAACGCCTCTAGAAACGAGGACAACAAGCGTATAAACAAATAGATGATGGATGAATGCAATGGTTGCTATTAGCACAATAACAAGGCAAAAAGGGCAAGCAGCGGAACAAAGGAGAGAAGATATGCAAATGACCAATGCAAAACTACAGCCGCAGACGACTTGAATAGGCTTAAATGGAGTAAAAAAAATAAAATAGAAAAGACTGGTAAGAGAAGGAAGAATAGTGGACCCCCATAGAAACGGGGCAAAGGCTGGAAACCTAGCCGTGTGATTTTTTTGAGGAAAAGGGAGATGAAAAAGAAAGGTGAAAAGTGACGTGCACAAAGACAAATCTTTTTGATCATTCTGGCTTTGTGCATGCACGATGTCTTTTTTTTCATCGTTTTGTTGCTCAAGCAATTGAAAAATAGATGCGGCACGTGCGCTAGAGCCCAAGCACGTATTTTCGCCGTAGCAGATACAGCAGGTATTTGTTCCCATTACCTAACAGTTGTCACGGGGATTCCAGACATGGACAACCGCTGTCCTGTCTGTTGCGAACAGAAGGAGACGCTGGTACACTACTTCCTCAATTGTCCCATATACGCCGTCTCTAGTAACTAGTTGGTTGTTTTACAAACAGTTTAAAACCTTGTGACTCGTTTAATCACATTTTCTAGGCTGTGCCTGAGAGAATCACGTATGGTTTTACAGACTGGCTCAAGGATATCCCCAATGCGTAAGCCATTCATAAATTAATATGATTTTATGTCATTTTATTTTTGACTAACTGGTATAAAGTGTATTGCTTTCTAGAAAACAGAGAAATAGAGATAGAGTAGAATATAGACATTTTCTTATTATCAAGCTGTGACATTATTCAAACACCAAATCCCCCCCAAACATGTGGTAATAACATCCATTTCTCAATCTGAATATTTAAATAGCCTTTGGCTAACACACTCTTTAATACATAATTGTTATGTCATCATTACTACCGGATACAATATATGCACCCAAACCAGCATAAAGAATTGTGTAGACACTTTTTTACACAGGTTTTGTCCAGAATCTGCCCATTATATAAATTGTCCATATCATTCACCTCAAATTATTATCTGCCATTAAACACTATTTTGCTGTAGTACATCTTTAAAGCCTATACAATTAGCAATATTACTCTATATCATTTATTAAAAACGGGCACAATATTATAACAGAGTAGAATGAAAGTAGTTCCAGTGAATGCAAGTTTAAAGGTCACTATAAATGATATTCCTTTAACTGAAAGGTGAATATTTGTCACCCCATCCAAAGAGACACCCAAAAGTGTGCTACGTAGAGCAATAATTAAACGTATTATGAGAATATGGGGTGTGGATGAAAAAGGTGCAATTCAAAGATATAATATGGGTAATCCTGTTTATGATTATACATTAGCATGAATGAAGCGCTTGTCTGAAACTAGAAAAAAATGGTTAATAAGAAATTTCTAACTTCTTTCTATTCCAAGAGATTCCAGTAAGTGTATATTCAATTAGAAATACCTAATTACATTATATAGTCATGTTTATCTAATTAAATATTCTTGGGACAATATAAGTGTTTTGAATTTAGAGATTTTAAGCTACTGTAAAGAATGCCAGTGAAATTCAATATTGCAGCCTCAAGTGATGGAACACTTGGTGACATTGGTGGCTGATGGTGATGCAAACTTTTTTATTTTTACTCGCATATAATTATCATTTGGCTTTACTATATAAAACTTATAGGCTAAAGTAGAGATAAGACATTTGTTTCATTGTTTATAATAAAAGAACTAGTAAAAACAATAATAAAAAACTTTCTACGCTCCGCGACTCTGCCCTACTGGCTCCGCAGAGAATCATGTAATAATCTTATCACGTGATAAATGATTACGTGACATTGTTAATTTTGCACTAATTTTGATTCTGGTGTAGCATTATCACGTTCATAAAAAACAAAGGAAGCTGTTGTTTTTCTTCTTCCATCCTGTCTTTTCTCATTATTTTTAATAATATTTATTCCTCATTCGTTTTAATTATACCTTTTCTCTCTATAACCATGACCATTCCTTCTGCATTCCAGACCCTCCCATTACATGTAGCTGAAAAAATTGCATTCTATTGCATTTCTTCAAAACCAGGGCCGGGTGATGTGCAGAACTTGGACACATATAAAAAGCGTGTATGGTCTGTATTATACAGTGTTAGCAGATATTGGCGCGAACTTGCTCTCATTTACTTCTTTAGCGAGGCTGATATTTACGTATTTACCGAGGATGGGCCAAGCAAGCTAGAGTATCCCTGCTTGCCGAATAGTATCAGAGTTGATAAAGTTTACAACAGCTACGTTAAGAGGGTGAAATTGGTCCTGAATTCTATTTCAAAACTGAAAATTGAGCGCGATTCCAGAGATTTCTCTTCGGCTTGGTTAAATGACACTGTCTTTTGTTCAGCACGTTATTTGACTATTGAGATTCCTGAATTATTTGACCAAACGTTTGATAAGAACACTGCATTTAGGGAAAATGGAGCCTACCCCTTAATTCAGCGTATACAGATGGCAATGCCAGAACTCCAAAAGGTTACACTCTGCGGTTCTAGTGCTGACATACTACAGCTTGAACTGTCAACCTATTCTACTAGGAAATCGGGTGATTTGCAATCCTTTATTTTTGAGGTGAAATCATTTACTCAATCCGAGAGCAAGGCATTTCTGCAGTGCGGCACTATGTCTATGCAAAATAGCCCGAGGCTAACAAAATTGGAGTGCGAGTTAATGAAGCAGGATGATGATTTTGGTCACATTATCAGAAAGTCAGCACCTACTTTGGTGTCTTTGAGGGTTGTTGATGGTCTTTTGTCAAACGCCAGATTGTTTATTTTCGACGAAGAAAACGAGTCAGTTGTTTATCCAAGGCTACGAGTGCTTAGTTTTAGCAGTGGCGAGGACTCTATTACAAGCGGGAGGCTTAGTGTAAACAGAAACATAGCGTTGTTTCCAACTTTGCAATTCCTTATATGGAGTGCAATATATATATTCGATAACGACGCACTATTTCGAGGCAACAGCAGCACTCTGGAAAAGCTGTATATTAGAACTGACACTGGTATAGTAGACGTATTGCAGAGGTACAAGACGTTTGCTGATGGCAAGTACATCCGGCTGAGACATGTATTTGTTTGGAATTTTATTGATGCTAGAGGTGTTGAAAATGTTCAAGGCATTTTTTCAAGGTTCGGAGCAAACCTCATTACCCCAGCAACGACATTCTTCTCAGTATATAGCGCAGGAATACACGGCGTTAGCAGGATTTTGGCAGAAACCCGGCACCTAGAAAACATTCAGATATTGCAATTTTCTGGATATAATGGTACGCTGAGCGATCTTATTACACTTGTAAGGCTTTTGCCCAACATGACAACGCTTGATTGTTTTCCTGGAAAAATTGGTTTTGAGTCTAATAGCAAGCAGTTCAGCAAATTCGTCAACGATATCTACGAAAACAGCTACCCTCTAAGCCATTGTTTCAGACGTTGGGAGTTTGCAGAAGGACATAATGACGAGCTAAAATTTCCAGTGGAAACAGCACTAATATTCGCCATTCTATGCACCAAATTTACTTTGGCATATATTCCACTGAGATATAAGTGCGATTTTGACAGAAAGATTGAAGAGTTCATTACAAGCAGGCAAAACGACAAATACGTTGACAAAACACGACGGCTCCTCTGGATAACCGACTCATATGGAATATAAAAGGGCTAACCCTACGTTGTCATGTTTTTATTGCAAATTAACTTTTTGTTTAAATGGCTAAATAAAAAAGAATTATATTGCTCTGTTTGCTGGTAGAAAACTGTCTGTCTTACAACGAATCGTCCGTAGTTTTTAATACATGCATCAGACATGATCGGAATGTCGTTTTTATGCCAACTCAACGTAGCATCCAGGCGAAGACGCCCATCGGGAATCATTAGTCTTTTCATATCAAACATTCAAACTGGATATGCCAAACTCAAGCCGCGATCTACATTTCTCAGCTGCCCGCCCATTACAGGCGCAGCAGCCGTCATAAATTAATATGATTTTATGTCATCTTATTCTTGACTCACTGGTATACAGTGTACTGCTTTCTAGAAAACAGAGAAATAGAGATGGAATGGCAATAATTAGATACTGACATTTTCTTATTATCAAGTTTTTTGCCATTATACGAGCATTGAATCCCCCCCCCAAAACATGTGGTAATAACATCCATTTCTCAATCTGAATATTTAAATAGCCTATGGCTAACACTCTCATTGATACAAAAGTGCTCTATTATTATTACAAGATACAATATATGCACCCAAACCAGCATAAAGAATTGTGTAGACAGTTTTTTACACAGGTTTGTCCAGAATCTGCCCATCGTATAAATTGTCCATCACATCCACCTCAAATGGCTATTTACCATTAAACACTATTTTGCTGTAGTACATCTTTAAAGTTTATGCCATTAGCAATATTACTCTATATCATTTATTAAAAGGGGCTCAATATTATAACAGAATAGAATGAAAGCGGTTCCAGTGAAGGCAAAAGTAACTATTACTACACCACAAGGTGCTATATATATTGCTAAAAAAACATTTACAAGAAAAACCGAAGAGCCAGTGGGAAATATACTTGATAAATCATTAATTAGTCACATCGTTAAGGAAACAGGAAAAACTAAGGCTGAAGCAACACAGATATTCAATGAAAGTACACGTGTTTTTAATTATAACTTAGCATGAATGAAGTGCTTTTGTGAGACTAGATGAAAATGATCAATAAACAAGTTCTAATCCCTCTTCAATTACAAGAGATTCCAGAAAGTGCTTATCCAACTGGCAAGACCTGACAATATTATACAGGCGCGTCTATCTAAACTAATACATTTGGGACAATATAGCTGTTATAAAGTTAGAGATTTTAAGACACTGTAAAGAGCGTCAGCAAAATTCAATGTTGCAGTTTAATGTGACCTTTTGTCTGATGGCATTGGTGGCTCACGACGCTACAAGCTTTTAAATTTTTTGCTCGCATATCATCGTTTTTTACAATGTATCAATTAACAACAGGTCGTCTTTGAAGGTTAAAAGTACCGCCTTTGGCTGTGTCTGGTCACAGGCCATGAGAGATTATCAATTATTTAGGATGAGGGGGTGAAAGTGGGTCATTCAAAACACAAAGCTGAAGAAACAAGTCAGAACTTGCGTTCTTTTCATTCTTCGTTCTATTCTATCCTTTTCATTTTTAGTTAAATTGTATTACCTTGCAAAAGTTTTTTTTTCAATTCTCTGTTTTTTCTCATTGCTCCAGAATGCCCGCTTCAGCCATTTATCCCGCCAAGCAGCATCTGCTCGCGACAGCCAGGAACCTAGGCGTCGACTCTGGCGTAATCTTTGTCCGTGGAGGCGACACGATAATCCATCCGGACTCCGACACCGAGTACGAGTTCCGTCAGGACTCCAACTTCTACTACCTGTCGGGCGTCCGGGAGCCGGCCTGCGCAGCAGCGCTTGACATTGCGTCGGGCAGGGCGATTCTGTTTGTTAATCACGTTGACGCAGCCGAGGCGGTGTGGATCGGAGTGCCGCCTTCGCTGGAGGACTACCGCAAGACATACGGGTTTGACCAGACAGAGTACACGTGCGACATTGCCAAGGTCGTTGAAGCGCTGCGGCCATCCAAGGTCTATGTGCTTCCGCACCACAATTTGGAGCAGCTCGGATCAAAGACGCTGGACTCGGTGGCAATCGACAGCGAGAAGCTGATCACAGCTGTGCATGAGGCGCGCGTATTCAAGGATGACCACGAAATCGAGACGATGCGCAGGGCTAACCGGATCAGCTCCGATGCGCACGTTCAGCTGATGCGCAACACGCGGATCGGGATGAACGAGTCGGAGCTGCGCGGTCAGTTTATCGGGCAGGTGATAACCAAAGGGTGCGACTACGAGGCGTACGGCAGTATCGTGGCGCGCGGACGCAATGCTGCTACCCTGCACTACACGAAGAACAACATGGAGCTGGATAGCAGTGGCGAAATGGTTCTGGTCGATGCCGGAGGCACATTCGAGGGCTATGCGTCAGACATCACTCGCACCTGGCCGCTTGGTCTTCGCTTCACGCAGGAGTGTCGCGAGATATACGAGGTTGTTCTAAGCATGCAGAAGGCCGTCATTGATGCCTGCGTGCCGCACAAGCAGTGGGAGGACATGCACATTCTGGCAAACAGGGTGGGCGCCGAGGGGCTTCTGAGGCTTGGTATCCTCAAGGGCGACATCGACAGTATCATGGCCAACTACGTTGTCGGCTACTTCATGCCACACGGTATCGGCCATCTGATTGGCATTGACACGCACGACGTCGGCGGCTATCCCAGCGGCACCGAGCGCATCGACGCTCCCGGCCTGCGCTATCTGCGCTGCCGACGCGAGATGCTCCCGCGCATGGCCTTCACCGTAGAGCCTGGTCTGTACTTTGTGGACGCTGTTCTTGCCGATGCAAAGGCTGCTCCCGATGTGGCCAAGCATATTGACTTTGATGTTGTTGCAAAGTACCGCAGTGTCGGCGGTGTGCGCATCGAAGACGATATTGTCATTACAGAGACCGGCTACGACAACTTGACCGTCTGTCCCAAGGAGGTTGCTGACATTGAGGCCATCCGCATTGACGCCTACGAAAAGTGAGCTTTTGCGCCGTTTCAATTTTTCTTTTGGTTGGACCGTCTTGTTTGTGCAGAAACACCAGTACGGCGGTGGCTGCGGACCAAAATGCATTCATAAGGTTCTGACATTGGAAATACGGGTTGTTGCGTTGACAACAGCATTTTGCCACTGCATGAGATCTGCATGGTTTTGTTTTCATTTTTCTTTTCTTCTTCTTGTCAAAGCAAAATCAATCCTCTCTTGCTTGCCCAGGTTTAGGGACTTTTTCCTTTTTGTTTGTCAAGAGAAAAGCATGCGCAGAATCTGGAGAGAAAAGGGAAAAAAGTTTAAGGGCTCTTTCTCTACATTGCTTGCTGCGCAAAAAGGGCTGGAAATATAGTAAACTTTGGATATATAAACTCGTGCTCATGCCGTTTCATCTCTTCTCTTGGTCATTATATTCATCAGTTGTCTCTATTTCTTCAATCTGCTTTCTCTTGTTATTCCTTCTTATTTCACTTTCCGCAGCCTACCCAGCTATATCTACACAAAAGCACTGACAATGTTTGAAGCAACCGGTTTCCAAGCCCTTCCAGGTTTCATCTTGGAGCGCATTGCGCTTTACGTGTCCAACAGAGAGTCCACCTTTGCGATGACCATATACGACCCCAGCTACTGCGACGACAAGCCCGTGAAAGCCTATCTCCCTCTTATGGCCGTCAACAGGACCCTGAGAGCCATTGCTGCTTCGTTGTTCTACAGGTTTGCGTCAATGGAAATCGGCATGTCCAAGCGCTCTCATAGCAGACGCTATGTCATGCCATCCATTCTAACTCTTGAAGATGTTGCAAAGATTGGTGCGCAGGACTATGTCAAGCAGATTCGTCTTGAGGTGGATGCGTATGTTCTTGAGGACGGGCTCTACAAGGACGCCGGATATATCGAGGACGAAATTATTCCATTGATTGAAAAGTTCAGCAAATTCACGTCTGCAAATACTTTCTATCTGACTCACAACGCCGACAGTGACTTTATGTACGAGTCCAAGAGAAGATGGCGGCATGTGGGTGAGCACCCAGAAGATCCCAAAAGCAAAGTTCTAGAAGACGTTGACATAGCCGGTGCCTTGGACAAGATAAAGCGTGCTGTCGTGGAAGCTGTGCCGCGGGCGCGCCGTGTTGTTTTCCTTGGCGGGAACCAGAATATGTATAGTCCTACTGAGCATGACAAGAAGCTCAATCGCAATGTGCTTGACTTTATGGAAAGTCTAGTGAGCAGTCTGGCTCTTGGCCACGTTTCGCTGATGAAAACCAAAGTATCCAAGGGCCTGCTGGCTAGCCTGTCCAGTTCTCAAATGGCACTACGTAGCATAACTCTATCGCACAATAAGGGAACCCAGCAACACATTGAGATTGTCCGTCGCAACTGGTCGCGACTGGAGAAGCTGCACCTTGACCACCTGACAACTCACGCTGTGGTGAGAATGACGTGGGGAGATGGTGGCTCTGGCACGCTTGTCTATCCGCGTCTGAAGCATTTGTGCATAAACGTTTGCTCTGGCAGCCGGAGCGCCATCCAACGCCAGCCGACAGCGAACCCATTCCCTGCGCTTACAACTCTGATCTGCCACGGCCAGTTCCCCTTTTCCACTCCTATCATATTGACCGAAGGCGCAAAGCACATCCGCAGGCTGGATCTGGACCTGGACGCTGATCTTATGGAGGAGTATGGAAACAGCTTGTTTGCTGAAAGGTCCTTTGAGGCTCTTGAAAACGTTACGCTTGGCTGGTGCGTTAGAGGAAGTCCCCGGGTTCCTCAGTCACAGATACTTTTTACAAAGGCACTCAGTATCGGCGCCAAAACGCAGGTTGCACATCTTCATAACCTGAAGGTCGATTGGCTTGATAGTGCATCGCTCAAGGGCCTACATGCACTGGCCACTCTTCACTCATTAGACATGGAGCTTACGTCAATAACCCCGGTTCAGGCACTAATGATTTTTAACGCCTGCCCGCAGTTGCAAAGAGCGTATATCTCGCTGCAGGATGAAACCGAGAGGAGATATAGTGAGATCCGGATGCCTGATGAGGCTGAATTGACAGAGTTCCAAGAGACACACAAGGGCTGCAAATCCAAGCTCCAAAGTCTGGGCATCTACAGTACTGGCTTTTCCAGATCACGCAGAGCTGCCGAGTACATTGTGATGATTTCGAATGTGCTCCCCTGCTTGAAGAGAGTGTGCGTCTCCAGCTTCATTCGTGTGATACCAAACAAGTACATTCCCGACAATGCTTTTGCCTCCAAGCTCTACGATGCAATCAACAGTGCTCTGAAACGCAAGGCATACAAAAACAACACCAAGATCCACTCGATTGACTTTACAATTGACAATTGCTGGTAAGCTCTATACGTGAACCATTTCGATATTATAAT
The DNA here is from genome assembly GCA_027595805.1 of Coemansia sp. Benny D160-2. Classification (NCBI taxonomy): domain Eukaryota; kingdom Fungi; phylum Kickxellomycota; class Kickxellomycetes; order Kickxellales; family Kickxellaceae; genus Coemansia; species Coemansia sp. Benny D160-2. Next base: position 9,700 of record JANBOK010000484.1, read on the forward strand.
TTTAGTTAGCATTTCAGCTAGTGTACCTATATATATTTATTACTGAAAGACAACGTAATAATAAACTAATAATACCTAACTTTGCAGTTACCGAACAGAATAACCATCTAGTACATATACTTCCAGTACTCGCCTTCCATCATGGCCTTTGCCACTTCAGGAACCATGGTAAATGCAAGCTCATATCCGTCAACACCTGGGCGCGTTGGCATTATGACAAAGTCGTTTTCAAAGATAAGAAAAGCTGGACGCACAAGCTCCGGCACTCCACTGCCAAAATCCATCTCGTAATAGTTAAACCGCGTATGGTTTGTTGAAACAGCTGCGTTTTGTCCTGTCGTTATCTGCATATCTAAACCAACATAGGCACCAGGGTACTTGTTAAACAAGTAACCGGTTTGCTCGCAGTATCGCTCGCTAATGCCATTTATAGTTCTACGGACTTTGCATGCAACGGCGGCTAAGACCTTTGGGCCAGACTGTTCTAGCAGCAGCTCTAGCGGACTGGCTACCGTCTTTACCAATGCCGCATTTCCGACATAATTGGCATTGGAAAGCCGCTTTACACGTGGTCGTATGTCGACTATAATGTTTGTAAGAAACGGAGCCTCCTCATTCAAGCGCCCAGTCTTGTGCAATGCCTGTGCAAACAACACAGTACCTAATGCTGTGATAACGTCGTTTGTAGACAGGTAGGAAATATCTGATTCAACGAATGGCTGGATTGACTGGACCAGACTCTCAAGTCCCGAGCTTGAAAGAGAAACATAATAGTTGCGGATATTGGGCGATGACAGCATATACCTAAATATTCTACCGCGTAATTCAGGCGAAAACCATGCAATCCATCTGGAGATAACCGTACTATTACTGAACAGCTTGCAAAACTCTGGCTCTAGAACATCACAATCCTTTTCCTTGGCTGTCTGCAGAATTGCACGGTCATACACGAATTCCTGCTCTGGTACGCGAAAACCAACCGTAATACTTGGGTTTTGGCTTTCCATAATAAATTTGGAGATATCTGCCCAACGCTTCATAAAGGAACAATACGCGTAGCCATCAAAAAGCGTGTGCGAGGTACTTGCAAATATACACATTCCGCTGTTGTCCTTCATGCGGAGAACATGAAACTCCGCCAGCTTTAGACGGTTGCCAGGAAATCCACGCGGTGCTGGACATTTGCATGCCAATGAATAGTCAACCGGCAACAGACTCACATCAAAGTTGGCATACTTTAGCGTCTGGAAATGCACATTGCAAAAGGAGTCGGTGTACTCTGGAATGTTTAGATGGTTCTTGTCTATCACAACATAGCTGCGCAAATCACTCCCAGTTTTCAGTTGACCGGCAAGAATTGGAAACTCTTCTAACGTCTTAAACAGCGCATTTTTAAGGACGTCTGCGGGAACAGTGTTTTCATACCAAAGATAAAACGGAATACTAAGAATTGACGGGCAGTCATCGAATCCGTCTAGGTAAACTGTCTGTGGTTTCAACGTTGCAATAAAACTATCCATGGTTTAAAAGTAGAAAAATAATGTAACTTTGGTGTATGTAAACAAAAAATTGCAATTTCAAGAACGTTTACAGATGCTATTACTATTTAATGTTTCTTTAACTCATTTGAACAACTGTGGCGTTCCATCTTGTCAAATATTAGACTTTATTATAACGTCAGATTTTCTAGTGGACACAATGCTAATGAACACAAGATTTTCTTGGCATTGCAAGTTCGCATTGTTGTTTTTCCACACTATAGCAATCTTTTAAAAAATCAACGACTTGAGCAAGCAATAAAAATATACCATATTACATATCAAATTACCACTAATAAAATTACAAATATTAAACCCTGGCAATT
>JANBOK010000485.1:0-11542 GCA_027595805.1 Coemansia sp. Benny D160-2
TGTGGTATCTGGTGTGGTTGATGGTGTGGTTTCTGTTGATGCTGATGATGCGGTTGATGTTGTTGCTGTTGCTTTTGCTTTTGATGTTTCTTCTGCTGCTGCTGAATCGCATGGTTGTTTTCTGTTAGCAGCACTCCTAACTGACCGTGGTTATATGCGCCCGGGTGAGGATATAGTTGCATGTGCGGTTGGGACAGACCCGGGCTCGAGGAGGCATAGGGATACATTAGCGGCGACGAGGACGCTGCGGCAAACGAGGCAGCGGTAGACACAGCAGACAATGCCTGATGGTTGCCAAAGTCAGCAGATGCCATGGCCGCCTGCGCAGGGTACTCGGAGGAAGAGGCAACATTGGGGGGTCCTGCAGATATAATCATTGGCTCGTTGAAAATGGACGGAGTGTGAACAATGTCTGCAGGGATCTCAACGGACACTCCAGGAATAAAGGAGGCAATGTCAAATGCGGCGGCTGCGGAGTCACCTAGTCCAGCAGACATTGAGGCGGGGGTTGCGTTTGGAGGGCTGACCATGGAAAGACCGGCGCTGGCCAAGTCTCTGGTAGCGGCAGACTGCTTTTCAGGATATGCCTCGGACGTGTCGGAGAGTCTGTCAGCTGCCTTTGGCTTTTTCTTGTCTCGCCTGATTGACTCCTTGTAAATCTTGTTCTCCTGCTTGTACCGCATAGTGTCCAGCGCAGCAAACTGCTTGTACGGTTCCTTTTGCTCCTCGGTCATCTCTTTCCACATCTGAGCCGCAAGCCCAGAAATGTTTTTGGCTTTTGTGCGTCCGCCATTGGCGTTCTTCTGCTTGTGATACTCGCGCCTAAAGTAGAAGAACGAGTTGCGCGGTTTTTTGGGTTTCTCAACGTCACCAGCGCTAGAATCCTCCAGAGGCCGCTTGCGGGTGCTTGAGGCGCCTTCCTTTGAACCTGCCGCCAAAGAGCCTTGTTTCTGACGCTGTCGCTGCTGTTGTAGCTGTGGGTGTGGCTGTGGGTGTGGATTCTGGGCGCCGCGGCCGGAATTGTTTGGCAGCGCATCGCTGTACGCTTCGCTCTCCTGATCATCGTCGTCGCGGCCGTCGTCTTCGGAATGGAGCGAGATAATAGGCGTGGCAGTGGTGGCTGCGTCATCGACATTGTCAGTACTTGGCGACACCACCTCAAACACGGCGGGAGACTCCATCCATTCAGCAGAAATCAGATTGTTTGGCTGTTCATTCCCTCGATCATCCGCCAACCGGCACTGGGCTTGTCTAACCTGTGCGACTTCGGCTCCAGAAAGAGCAACAAATGACCCGGATTCCGCTGCCACAGATATAATCTTTTCCAGCCAGCGGTTGTCTGAGGATATGGTGGACAGTGAATCACCGGTCACAACTGCTGAGACATGTGCTGCAACGCTGATTGAGGCGTCTGCATTGGTGCTTGTGCTGTTATTGTTGTTTTCAGTTGCTTTTGTTGGCCCAAAAAGGACTGCTGCAATGGTGCTGTTGAGCGGTATGGGAATGGTGTTTGGGATCAAAAGAAGCTGTCTGTCGGATGGAACCAGAACAGTTGTCCTTGTGTATGTGACCCCGGGCCTTTGCGGAATGGTGCTCTGGTCAATGTCGTCGCCAGTTGGCGGACACTCTGCAGTAAGCAGCCTTAAGCCTTGCTCGGGAGCTGTCATGGAAAAGTTGTGTTTAGCTGCAAACGCGTGACTTTTACAGACTGGAGTAAAGTCAAATGACTAGAAATGTATAAGATAAAGAAAGACAGGAAATGAGGTCGCTACCGCTTGTAAGTATAAAAAAGCAACTAGATGGGATGGTGGTGCAATCAACAACGCTAGATATGATATACGGGAAATGAAAAGAAAGAAGAATCCTATGCAAACAGTGATTTTCTTGGTGTCAAGTGGGACTGTGATGTGTTTATGTTAGAGATGAGCAAGTGGGTACATGGGATTTAAATGAGAACAGATGGATAATGAAGAATGAACAACCAAACTATTTGTAATTCGGCCAGCTTGAAGTATATGGTCCTTGTTTCCCTTTTTATATGAAAGACATAAATGGAAAGAAGAATTAATGTATGAGACAATTCCTGCGAGTGATACAACAAAATCAATCGATGCAGAGAACATAAAGCCCAATTGCCCGATACCGGCCAGGTATTGATATATAAAGAACAAGCTAAGCAGAATATAATTAATACTATACATATGGATCTGGAAGAGGCGCACGAGCAATATGGTGGTCTGGACGCATGTAGAAATAGCACGACGGTTTATAATGGCAATGTTTTAAAATAGCACGGTCTATTGTCACCAAAGACAGAAGATATGTTTACAGACTAATGAAAACGCCTTGATGTAATAGGCAATAGGTGAAAGGAATAAAAAAGAAAGAAGAAAAGCGAGAAGAGGAAAGTTCAGTGGAGGAGCAAGAACCCATGTCGCGAGTATGTTGTTATTAACCTCAAGTCTAGAGAAAGGCAGAAAGGGCTTCGAAGCGGGGTGGGTTGGAAGGAGGGAGAATGCTAACCCCTGGCGCAGGAAACAAAAGGCGGCAAGGGGCTAAAGAAGCACAAAAAAGTCTCTTTGTCAAATACGATGTTTACCCCCCCCCCCAGAGGACAAAACGGCATGTTCAGGAAACCAAATACTGGTGATGATGGCCAGGGACGGGGGGATGTGCATTACCTCTGCTTTGTTTATTTCTATTTCTTGCGTCAAGGGCGAAAGAGGAAAAGTGAGCTGCGAGGACAGAGCAACGTGCCGTTTCTTGCGCAACAAGAAGGGCATACATTGTGGAGAGAAAGCGCAAAGAGGAAACGCCCAAGGGCTGTAAAGGGGAAAGCGGATGCTGGACAAAAGAAAAAATGGCGGATGACAAGAGTCTTTCTCTCCCCATGTTCTTTGAGCAAACGAGAGAATAAAGTATGTGTGGCAAGTTGCAAGAGCAAAAGGCACAAGTGAGCTGCACATAGCGGCAGACACAGCACAACAACCGTGCAGCGGCCGTGAAGCAAAGAAAGCCTTCTCTTCCCCCATTCAAGTATCTGGCAAACATAAAAACACCTCGCACTCTCGTTTTAACGACGCAGCATCAAAGAAAAGAGTTGGGCCACCTGAGAAGGAAAATTTTTGAACAAAAGAGCGACGGTGACCATGCACACCATCTACCTGTCCACGCCGCAGATGTCACGTAATTGCTGCCTGTAGTGTTCGCCGAACAGCCTGCACAGGCTGCGGCGGCGGGGAGACTCTCGCCCCACCAAGCGGTGCAAAACTCCATTGTCGGATCCGTTTACCCACCAGTTAATCTCGGCGCATAGATGAAGTTCAGGGCTGAAGGGGTGTGTGGCAAAGGGCTGGATTACCACCCCCCCCCGCCGCCGCTTGTTGCATCCTTTTTTTCCTTCTGGGCTTCCTGCTCGCCATGCAGCCGTCATAACCATATTTGCGGTGTTTTACCTTTTTTGCTGCCTGGATGAACAGCCTTCCTGCCTTGCTTGTACAAGACTGATGCGTCTTGTGTCTGTCACAAAACGGGTCACTACGGAAGAAGGAAATCCGCGGGATGTTTACTCTGTGCCCAATTTTAATTGACCTGACATGCTTCGTTCTGCATATCACTGTAACTGTGTGGGGTTGGGTGGTGGTCATGGAATGGTGTAAGATGTAATAGAGACGAAGAGACAAACTAATGCTGGCGTGACAGGAAATGAAATTTGCATATCTTTGCATTATTTTTGTAACGTCCGTCAACATGTCCACAGAAACTTTTTTTGTTTAATTGCTGTTTATCTGCTTGCTACCCGATAGCTAGCGTGTTGCCATGTGTTGCCAGGTAGCAAACAAGCGTCGCAAGCAAAAACCAGGTAGACTATATGTCCCAAAGAACAGATCCTTTTTTTCTGCTTTCGTTTTGGATTCGATTATGCCTGAGAATAAAAAAGCGGACAAGAACCTCCTATTCCTTGCATGCCAGCTCATTTACATTTGTTACAGATATGCAGCATTTATTTATTTTTGCCTGCCGTTTATTTTTTATTTCCCTCACAACTTGCAAAAGAACGTTTGCAAGGCTCATTTTGGAATCCACAAAGTGTTCATTTCAATTGCATCAATAAATGGATAAAGACAAATGCGGAGGGTTTGCTTTAAAACAATACCTATTCCGAATACACACTGGCCGTTTATCTTTGGGTTTAACCAAGAAAGTGCAAAGAAAGAGGGATTAATAGAAACTTGATATTAGAGTGTGAGAACTTTGGTTCCCTCTTTCCTTCCATGCCTTTCATTCCTTTTTTTCCTCCACACCGCCTGTATATGTGGTCAGGATATTTTCTGGCATTTGCAGCAAGTACATCTGGATTTATTTTTTTTTTTTGCTTGTTCACATGTAGGACACATTAGTTGAAGGGATTGGGACTTTATTCCACCTCTTCAGTACACGATGTGCAGCTCGCGACTGTGAGTTCTATATCCTTGCATATAATGCGTAGATCATCGACTGGTAAATCCGCTATGAGCCGCTCATTTATCCATGCTGACAACGCAGACCGTAATAGGCGGTTTCTGTTGTCAGTCATGGACGACAGCAAACACGCCAGCATATCCATTCTGCGCTTTCTTTTTGTTGAAAAGAGAATACACTAATCCTTGACAATAAATTAGGTCTATCCTCGTTTTGTTCCACATATTGCTCTATTTTCATTGTTCTACTCGAGCGCTCTAACAATATGCTAAAAATACATTGAAGGCCACATATCCAGTATTCATAGTATTGTCAACAAGCACTTTTTGGGAATTCTCTTGCATTGAGTATGGGGGGTTTGCTACTTTCAATAGGAAAAGGCTGGGGGAAAGTTGAAACAACACGGAAAGGCTGGACATCAAAATAGCAGCATGACATGTGTTGTGCAGGCGCATAGCCACCACTTCATACTCTTGTGAACACGCATCATCTATTCAAGAGATTGTTTTCCGGGGGAGGACCCTGTAATAAACCCAGCATAGGGCTTCAAATAAACAAGGGTGCTTTAACGCGCAACCTTGGTTTGTGATGCTATTTCATTTTGGCATTTGGCATCGCCAACCATTGATGTCGGGTATGACATGCATATCGATTGACCTTGTTTATATTGGAAGGGTGCAGAAGAGGGAGGGGGATCATAAAAGCATATACGCAACTAAAAGGGACAAAGTAGAAAAAGCAAGCGTCCCACGACATTGTTGTCGTTGCTGCTGTGTTCTTGCAGTAGAGCTGCTAACAAATAACAACCAGGAACAACACACTGGGAGGAGAGCACAAAAATATTATCAAAGGGATCTCAAACGTTCCGATGCTCATGCTGTTATATTTGCAAACCAGAAACAAAAAACGGCAAATGAAAGTGCAATAATGCATCTCTTTCTACGCTGATGGCTTTCAACGTCTGAGAGAAGAGGGACAACCGGGTCGGGAAGGTGGAAGTGTGAAAGCGCTGCATATGCATGCACTGAGCTGGGAGAAAAACTCACCGATCATGTTTCCACTGTCAAAGATGCAGAACAGCAGCAGGTGCTCCGCCGGGAACAGCTGCCAAAATTGGAAATAAGAGAAAAAGTGCTGCAAGCTGTCTGCCACATGGTAGCTGTCACTGGTTGGTGCATTCGATCGGCTTCTTTGGCATCCGCGACCCCACGTATATCTCGTCAACTCCGTCTACTGCACTACCGCCAAGACTGGCATCGTTTTTATCTTTGTCGTTGCTGTTGCTGTTGCTGTTGTCGTTCCCAGAATCGGGATCTTTAATAGACGTCTCTGTGTTCTGGGCTGGTTTTGTTTCTACCATGTCCAGAGACCGCTCACGCGCAATAGTAGCCGATGCATGCGCCGCGCCTAGCGTACCCAGCCAAGACTTGAGTCCTCGGTTGGCTGCGTTGTTTAGATCCGACAGCTCACGCACTTGCGCAACAGCTAGTGTGTCGCTTCCGCGTTCTTCTGCTTTCATATATACATTGTGCTCTGAACGGTTCGCTGTGGGTGCGTCCCGAATGTCGCCATCAACTCCATGATCGCCTTCGCTAATATCTCTGTTGTCGTTCCCAAAGTCTTCTTTGTTCTCGACATGAACCTCCTTTTTGGGCGGATTTGATGATTGTTTATGCTGAGTCGACTCGTCAACCGACGACGATTCCTCGTTAATGACAAAGGCAAGACTCATAGGGCCGCTCTTCTTCAACATCGGGCTCTCTATGTTGCCAACCTTGGGAAGTGTGCTATCGGCGCGTGTGCGTTTCCGTGGCGGTAAAGGCGAAGATTGTTGTGTTTCAGACAATCGAACAGATGGATGCTCTCGGGTGTTTCGACGTAATGCATCGCAATTCGACCGAAGGCTGGTAATCTCACCCATTGCTCGGCGCAATTTCGCTTCGACTTCAGCAGCCTCGCGCTCCAGCTCACCAGTACGCTGAACCTCGTTAGCACGCAATATGTGGGCTGTGCGCAGCTCACGCTGAGCCTGGCTGCAGTCAGCCAACGCCTGCTTCAAGCGGGCACGCAGCGTGAGTACTAGCGTCGTCTCATCAGTAGAACCACCGCTCTTGTCAACCACGAGCAGTCCAGACCCATCAGCCAGTGCAGTGTGGCGCTGGTCCATGGCAGCCCACAAAAGAGCCTGGCGCTGACATTCAGCCTCGCCTAGCGCTGCTTCCAAGCGCTTCATCCGCGCCTCGCTAGTACCAGCGGCCGCAAGCTGAGTGAGACGTGCAACCTGCTGTTTCATTCGCGTTTGAGAGCCCAGGACCCGTGTATAGGCGCGTTTCAATGCCGCATGATCGTTCTCTAAGGCACGCTGTTGCGATTCTGCACGACGTCGCTGTGTATCAACCTCTCCAAGAATGCTGGTGGCTGTCTTCTGCGATGCAAGGTGAGATACTGGGTCAATTGCTGGATCGTTGTCCAGATCCGCAAGCCGTGCCTCTGCCTGCGCAAGTGCCTCGCAAGTACTCTGATGGGTCTCTTGCAGCTCCTGCAGAGCCTCCTCGCATGCCAACCAGCGGCTACGCATCGGCTCCCACTCATTGACACGCTCTTCCTCCATGCGCTGCATCTGAGACCGCAGCAACTCCAGCTCTGCCTGAACAGCGCTGTGTCGCATTTGCATTTCGTCTGCGTGTCGCTCAGCACGCAGTTGCGCTGCGACATCGCTAGCAATCTGCGTAGAATTTGCATCAGCAATTCCATCATTCACCTTGCATTGCGCCTTGTGGTCCGTCCACCGTTGGAGCCACTTGTCGCGCTGTGTTTGGAGTTCCTTCTGCATTCGTGCTTTGTCCTCCTCAGCTCTTTCCATCTGTTGGCGTGCCTTTTCAGTTGCCAAAGCAGCCTCAGCCGCCCGACGTTGCATCGATGCGTGTTCTTGTTGCAATAGATGTTTCTCCGTCTCCGCTTGATCTCGCTCAACCAGGAGATCGTCCATGCGTTCCTGTGTTATCTGTAGTTGTGTCTGCAGAGGCTGCAAATGCGTCTTTATCCACTGCTGCTCACGCAGCGAGTTATCGCTTTGCTCGTCTACAGGTTCCTCATTCTCGCTATGCTTTCTGCGGTTTGCAGTGGCCATGCTTCGCCGTCTTCCATGCAGCCGCGACTCCGGTTCTTCATCTTCTGTCGGAAACACATCCAGCTTCTTTAGGCTATCCTGGGCCTCGGCAAGCTCGTCACGCACACGCGTGTAGTTGCTCTGTAGTTGTTGATTAGTGTCAAGCAGCTCCTGGCCGACCGATGCAGCCAGAAATAGGTTTTTCTCCTTTTCTTTCAGCAAAAAGTACGCCTCCCGCAGCCGCTCCCTCAGCGCACTCTCGCCCAGACTGCGCAACGCCGGGGAGCTGAATGCGGATGCACACTGGCTTCTGGCCGAGGGCGGCGTTCGTTGCTCATCTTCACGCTGTATAACTCTTCCGATGTATGTCTTTGTTGGCGTTTCGGGCTCCATGTAAGGCAGAGCGCTCTGGTGGTGTATACTGCTGCAATTAGCGTCGCTTGGTTGTGGCAGCAGAAAAGCAAAGGTTCGCCTCGTCTTTCAAAAGAGCTTTACAAAATAAGAAGCAAATACCTCAAAATACAATACTCCTTTCTCAATTGAAAAGGCAGCTCCAGCTGGAAGGGAAACAAAAGAAGCAGTGGTGTGGTGGTGGTGCATCGGCTAGCTTTAGACGGACACCTTTTTTTTCCAATCCTTGCGATCGCTATCGGGTCAACATCTGATGCTTCGTTGACGCCTCTCGGCACCAGTGTTGGTTTTGGTTGCATCACTCAAGCACTACATTGTTATGCAGCCATTTGCCGGAATCGCCGCCGGCTTTCCGCGCTTGTCTCCACAGCTTTTCTGCAAGCCCATTGAGCCAATTGATGCCTGAGCCGCTGAGCTGCTGAGCCGTTGAGCCGTACTCCATGGCATTATGTTTGCTTCTTTTCTAGCCAATCATTGCGCACCATTTTGAATTCTAGCAAAGAATTATCATTGCATTTCGCAGCCTCTTTCTGCTCCGTTCATTTCTAATCGCGTAAAACAGTAGGCGACACTTGCATGTCGCGTTAACGCGACACAGCGCTATTCGCCTTTGCTGACCATTCCAGGCGAAATGAAAGAACAAGGGACACCGGCTGAAGCGTCGCCAGTTCTCTTCTCGCTGAACAGCTCACAGCCAAGCAAACGCCCTCTTTCTGTTCCACGCGCGCGTCTATTCAGCCAAAGCGCGAGGCAAGTCTCGTCCAATACAACGCCGTTCTTTCCACAGGTAGAGCGTTCTTTCAAGCAGCTGCCGGTATATAAAAGACAGAGCAAAGTCTCGTTAATCTATGCTCCATTGGGGCGCTTTTCTCTTTCCAGCTGGCGATTTCAGTTTTTTTCTTCACTGTTTTTTTCAGCCGCAGCAAAAACCCTTACTCTTACTACTTTTCGTTCTCTTTATATATTTCACACCTAATAACCTTGCTAAACCATGCCTAGAATACCCAAGGCAAAACATTCACATAAGAGGCCGTTCCTCCGAGTAGCACTCGTCAGCAAAACAGCCAAGGTTCCAAAGCGCGGATCGCTGTTTGCCGCCGGATACGACTTGTTTGCGTCTGAGCCCTTGGTCATCGAGGCACGCGGCCGCGGCGTGGCCAAGACTGGTATCCAGATCTGCATCCCCATGAACACTTACGCGCGCGTAGCCCCGAGGTCTGGATTAGCAGTCAAGCACGGAATAGACACAGCTGCCGGTGTTATTGATGCTGACTACACTGGCGAAGTTCTTGTTGCCTTGTTCAACCACGGTGAAAAGCCATTTGTCATTAACCCTGGCGACAGGATTGCGCAGCTGATTCTGGAGCGCATTTATACACCGGCTGTGGAAGAGATTGTATGTGAGGATGTCCCAGAGACCGAGAGAGGATCTAAAGGGTTTGGATCCACCGGTATTTGCTAGCATGTGCCCGTTGAAGCCTAGCTATGCCCACTCTCTCGATTTTTCTTTGATTTCCTTGCACTTTTGCATCATACTATTTTACAAACAGTTACATTTTTGCTCCGTTTTCTTGTCCTACGCTTTATACTTTTCTTTTTAAATTGTGCTTATTAACAGTCTTTTTTGCAACATTGTGGTGGATGTACTTCATATGCGCATTTTGTCAATATTAGACAATGCAGTTATAATCGAGGTCCTCTAGCTCTTGTCTATAATATACTTTGTGTGTCGGCCAACAGTTTGAAAGCGATATATTCTCACAATTGGCTTGCTTGCCTACGGAGTCGGACAATCTGCAATCGACCAGAAACGTACAAGCACATTCCTTTGCTAGCTTCTCTCGCCTTAGTAGGGAGGGACTTTAAAACATGCGGTGCATGCATATCAATGAAACAAGGGAGGTTGTCAAAGACAACAACATTCACTAACAATGCGTTTAGCTTCCTTCCAAACAATTCTACGGAATGTTCATTGTCTGGCGAGATATTCCCATTCGACTATATATAAAGGGACATGCTGCCGCCCTCTCCATGGTTGCTTCGAAAACGTCTGTTTGAACACTCGTTGCTTGATTTTCTTCTCTTTTACTTCATCCTATAATTGGTAACTAATATACTCAAGACATGACTCTGACTGTTGCAATTATCGGCGCCACTGGCCTTCAGGGCGGCAGTGTTCTGCGCGCACTACAGGCAACTGGAGGATACAAGCTCGTTGCTGTGACACGCAACACCTCAAGCGAATCTGCCAAGGAAATCAAGACAAAGTATCCGGATGTTGAGCTGGTTGCAGCCGACATCAATGACACCGCATCTCTCGAGAAGGCATTCAAGGGTGCCGACTTTGTCTTTGGCATGACCCAATTCTTCCAGCCAGAGATTGCTGACAAGGTTGGCTCAGGAAACCTCGACACCGAGTACATTCAGGGCAAGAACATCATTGATGCGGCTATTGCCGTTGGCGTCAAGAACATTGTTATGAGCACTCTTCCTTCAATGAAGGAAATTAGCGGTGGCAAGTACTCCAAGGTGCTTCACTTTGAAGGGAAGCACAGGGTTGAAGAATACCTAAAATCCAAGGCTGACAAGATCCGTGGAGCAACCATCTATCTCGGCTTTTATATGGAAAACTACCTTCAATTTTCGCAGATTTCATCGGAAGACAAGGCAACTGTTGAGTTTACATTCCCATTTCCACCAACAACGGAGATCCCTCTTGCTGAGGCAGCCAAAGACACTGGCGGAGTTGTCGCTTATATCATTGCCAACTTTGATGACTTTGTTGGCAAAGCAACGGAGGTGAGTGGAGGATTCTACCAGGCTCAGGAGATGGTAAACGCGTTTACCGAAGCTACAGGCAAGCCCGCACGGTATGTTCAGATTCCTCATGCATATCTGAACAGTGAGGAGCTGGAACAGATGTTTAAGGGTGTTGAGGAGTTTGGGTTATTTGATAAAAGCGCAGAATTTTTGGAAACCAACAAGAAGATGGGCTATAAGCACACGACCCCTGCAGAGTTCTGGAAGAACTGTGGATGGACTGGACCATCCCAATGAACATCTCCATATCAACTTAGTTATTTTTAGCTTGGAAATGTCTTTTCTAATGATGACATTCTAATAAATCGCAGTTTCAGTTGCAACATTCCGAACGCAACATGTTCCTTTCATTTTGTTTCATACACCTCCAAACATGTTTTTGGCTTATAAATCAAAACAAATGACCCTCAACAATATGACAATTTATTGACAACCCCATGCGGACATGTCAGGTTGTTCTGAGTTTTGTAGAGTCGGCAACAAAAGAAACCAGATGGGATATATAAAAGAAATAATATAACACTTCTTTTGGCATTATTTTCCAGAGTCTTTCTAGTAAACTTACATTTATAGCTTTTTTGTTTAGAAATCCTCAGAAACAATATATAGCAACAAATGACCCAGACAGCAGCAATCATCGGTGCCACCGGTCTCCAAGGCGGCAGCGTCTTGCGCGCACTGCACGCAACCGGGAAATACAAGCTTGTTGCTGTGACGCGCGACGCTTCCAGTGAATTGGCT
>JANBOK010000486.1:0-11516 GCA_027595805.1 Coemansia sp. Benny D160-2
TTTCCTTTCCTTTCCTTTCCTTTCCTTTCCTTTCCTTTCCTCCAATCCCCTCGTCCTTTATATCCCAACCTTCATTGCCTTTATAATTCACAGCCTGTACTTTTTATTGTTCTTTATAATTCCCCTCTCTTCTTTCTGCTGTTTGAATGCAAAAGCCAATGAGCGCACCAATCGCCAGCAAGAAGAAGCTGGTTATCATGGGCCGCAGCGGCGCCGGCAAAACATCGATGCGGTCGGTGATATTCGCCAACCACACAGCCAACGACACGCGCCGGCTGGGGGCCACAATAGACGTGGAGCACTCGACAGTTCAGTTCCTGGGCGAGCTGAATCTCAACATTTGGGACTGCGGCGGACAGCACAAGTACCTTGACAACTACCTGAATGAGGAGAAGGAGAGCATATTTGGGAACGTCGAGGTGCTGATATACGTGTTCGACCTGGAGACCACGAACAAGGAGAGCGAGTACACGCTGTACGACGACTGCTTGCGCAAGCTGTCGATGTTTTCAAAGGACGCCAAGGTCTACTGCCTAGTCCACAAGATGGACAAGATCCCCGATCCCGACCAGAAGGAGGCCACCGTCGAGGCGTACCGCCGGGCACTGGCCAAGCGGTCCGACCTGTTCCACCCCGAGGTCTTTGGCACCAGTATCTGGGACCCGACGCTCTACAGGGCGTGGTCGCAGATCGTCTACAGGCTGGTTCCGAACATGCAGATAATCGAGGAGCATCTGCGCAACTTCCTGCAGCTCACCGAGGCGTCCGAGGTGGTTCTCTTTGAGCGCGAGACCTTTCTTGTCGTCTGCAGCACCTCCGCCAGCCAGAACATGCATCCCGACAATTATATGAGCATCAGCCAGGGCATCAAGGAGTACCGGAGCGCCTGTGTCCACATGCAGTCCAAGTTCCAGAGCATCGAGATCACTAATAACCTCTACACGATGTTCATCGAGCCCTTCACGCGCAGCACGTACATCCTCGTCATCACCACCGACCCCGAGATCGAGCCGGCTGTCACCAAGGCCAACATCTCTGCTGCCCAGAGCCATTTTTCAAAGCTGGCCGACTAGCTGGCTGTGTATTTCTTGGTGGGGGGAGGGTTTCGGAGAGGATTTTAAGTTAGGGAAGTTTTGGGAAGCTGCTCCTGATCGATAATGCCTAATGTTTAGCATCCTTTCTTTAAGGCGGAGACCACTATTCACCATGGCGCATTCTGGACTAGATGGTTGGATGGTGCGCAGCAAGTAGTGTGAAGCAGGGGTGGAATAATCATGATATCTGGCAATTGCAAGTGAGATAAAACATCGTGTGGAACCTCGCAATTTGATGAGCGATGGAAAGCAAAAAAACTCTTATGACGTTGGATCTATAGGTGCTGAAAGCTTCAGATTTTTATTATTAAAGTGCCAGTCTGGTTTTTTTCTCGCACCGCTTACACAAACCAGAGCATTTCAACATCAATTATTAAACTGTACTAGTATCTAGCAGAGACTTAAAGAAGGCCATATCATTTAATAAATTATCTCAGCATTTTCGCAACGACACGCAAACTAGGATTTACTCTGCTACAGCACACCCTTCTTTAGAAATAATGAGCATCCCCATCCGTTTTCCATGACTAATTAATGATGGCAATTTCCTAAAACATGAGAAAGCGTAGAAAGAGCTATAATAAGTCATGTCGGCTAATTATGAATTCCAAATTTATCCCTGTTTCTACAGAGCAGCATATTCTACGTCATCTTGCGTCATATATCTAATTAATAGCTGGCCAACACAGATACACAGCTAGATGAGCATCCATTTCCTTTTCTTACATTTACTTACATTGAAACCCTAATATTCGTATTCTTATAGCCATAGTGAAGTGGTTTACACACTGCATTCTGCACAGGGTTGTTAAAATTTTTGGCAGTATATAAACCTTTAATTCCCTTCTTCCCAAACTGCAATTGTTAAATTCATTAAAATATTATAGATATATCTTTCATTACTGCTAACATATTACACCACTTTTCTATTATTCAAAACGGTTAGCAGACAATATGAGCTTCTCAGATGCAGAAAGAAGTGCTATTGCCAATTATAAGAAACCTATCAAACGAGGATTTTCCCCCACAAAACAACATGTTTATATTCAAACAGATAGTGAAAAGCGATTAACCAAGGATTTTGATGCTACACCAGAAATCAATTTATTTATGCATAATTTATGTAAAGCTCACAACATCAAAATTTTAGAAGAAGAGGCTGAAACTTACCGGCAGTAGGCAGTAGGCAGTAGCAGAGTAACCATACAGTGCCAATAAGGAAATTAAAACTTGTTATTATTTTGGTTCGTTAACAATTGGAATACAACAGGAATTTAATATGCAGATGTTATTAATGAGAAGTGCATGACTAACACATACTAGAATATATATTGATGCCAATTACTAAAACAATGTTTTAAACCCCCAGAACAATATATAGCCTATTAAAATTTTACCCAACCATAGAAATAAGGAATGTTTTTAGACAGTTTTTACATTCAACTATTGGCTTTATTCCAAGATATGTTTCCTTTACATAATCTTTAAACATGTTTTATACAGAAAAAAGACTATTAGTTGAATTTTAGTATATTCCATCTATTCAGTACTATGACCAACGGTAAATGTAGTTATATAAGCATATGAATTCATGTGATTAATACAGTAGAAAATGTTAAAAAGAGATATGAACAAAAAACTGCTTACTAGATGCTATAAGCTAACATTTTATCTTTAATAATAAACATTTTCTAATAAAGAAAAAATAAAATACATTAGTATTTAATGCTGACAATCCTGCTGTTGTTATAAAACAGCAGTTCAATATTTAGGCTTTAATATTATGTAAGCTAGCATTGTTGGTTTAATTATTAAAATATCAAGCATTATGTAATGATCCCAGTGTAAATGGTTAATATGCAATAAATTTAAAATTTACTTTTGCATGTAGATGTTGGTAAGGTTTTGCATGTCTCTCCCAGCATTTAATCTCATATACTAAGGTGGCTGCATGGGTGTAATCCTGTTGCATCAGATATTCAAGGAAGATCTGTTGGGCCCAATGTCAGAGGAGTGTAGTGAACCCCACAGGCACTTGTGTAAAGAACTGGAACAAGGAGAAAAAACGTTGAGCAGGATGTTTCTCTTCTTTACCAAGTAGAAATAATATAAGTTATAAACAGAAAAAAGTAATAAACTACTGATGCCACAATCAGGGCATTTAACTGCCCTGTTACCAGGTTTGCTGCTAGGAGAGCTACATCTTGTTAAATCTAATTTCTGCTTAAATCAAATCACAATACAGATGTTATTACAAGCTGTAAACATAGCTAAAAATGTGTGTCACAAATACATGCATGATAATTAAATTATTGCCTGATTAGAACAGAGGTTGCCTGCACCAGTCAGAACCAGAGTATCTTTTTTCTAAGTTTCAGCTGACCATGTTAGACCATAATTAATTCTATCATTATCTTCACAATCTGCTGGGAAAATACTACAACCAGGAGTTGAACAACCAAAATACCTACGTGGCAAAGGTTTATGTTTACCATTTTTTCTGCAAGGTATAGGTTCAACTTTTTTACAACCTGTACATTGAGAGGCACATCCAAATTTGCAATTTTCCTCTTTTTTAACACTTTGGCTTGCTGGTGGCATTATGTATAATGGCAATATTGAAAATGTTTTACTGATGGTGTTCAAAAAGCAACATCCATACAACCCACCCATATTTATATGCCACTATATCACCAAAGAACAAACCATTCATATAAGATTTTCAATATTCTCATTATTCTCTAATTTGAAATCCTTTCACAATGAACAAAAATGTTTTAATCAGATTTCACACAAGACTGTACAAACATCTGTAATGATGATGCATTTTTCTTCATGACATCATTAAATTGTAGCACATGTTATTAAATAGAATTATTAGGAAATATCACCTGGTTTTATGGTGACATTGAAAATCTTGAATGATTTTCAGATTAATGTATTATAATTATCACACAGTGTACATACTGATATACTGATTGTTAAGACCAGTTAATAATTGGTGTAATGTGATTCAATATTATATTTTTCTACATGCAGATAATCCAAATTCAAAATATTTATTATGCAGTCAGTGATGCACCTTGTGAACAATGGCATCAAACAAGATGTATTTCATATTAAATTAGTGAAGTAATAGATGTCATAGCCACTCATTTGAAAATTAATGAAAATGAAAAAGGCAATAGTCTAAGGCTTATTCATTTAAAATGATTCCAGATGTATAATTAAGCTGGCAAAGTCAAATCACAATGAACCTATAACAATAATAGACTCTGGTGGAGATAAAGATCACCTTTTCTTGTTGATAATAAAATGGCTAGTAAAATAACAGTAAAACTTGTTGTACCCTGCAGTTCCAGTTTGAATCAACCCTGCAGAGTATCATGTGGCCATGTGTCATGTGGCAGAGTGTCACATGTTTACTTGCGGATGTTGTAACATTGTAACAGTATAGCTGCAATGGAAATATGCACCAGGCTTGAATTCAAGTGCACCATGTAAATTGAATTTGAAAAATACGTTAAGCCAGCCCTGTTTAATATGTTTCATATCTGTATGCTTGGCTCAGAACTTATTTTGGCAAAGATGGGTTCATGCATGCTCAAGGATGCTGTCAATGTGACCATAAATATATATCCTCCTCTTGATACATTTTATCTTGTTACAACACACCTATGTTTAAGGATAAAGAAATCCATCTGTTTTCCATGACTGCATAAAATTACCAATATCTTACAGCATGAAAGGGTGTAGAAAAATATATCAAGACATGTCAGCTGAATATGAATTCAGAAGTAGCAAATTTATTCTACAAAGAAACATGAGTCATCCATTTGTGTAATATCTATACTAAACAATTGGCTGTGACAAACATACAGTCAGAATTCCATACTTTTCTTTACATCCAGTTTGGTCATACTTTTTTAAACAATGTATATTAGCTTATGTTCAAAGCTAAATATTGTATTCTTATAACCACAAGGATGAGATTTACATGCAGAGTTTTGGCACAGGGCTGTTAAAAAATTTTGGCAGTATATAAGCCTTTAATTTCTCTTTTTCAAACAGGGATTATTGGATTCATAAAACATTTCAGTTGCATTAATTAATAACTCTAACATCTTGCACTACTTTTCCAGCTAAAGAAGTTAACAAAAATATGGGTTATCCACTTGCAGATAAAAATCCCGCCTGTAAAGCTCCCAATAAAACTGATGAAGAAATTGCTGATGAAATTGCTGAAAATATTAAAAATTATAATGGTTATGTCATATTTAAATACGTAGATAATAACACACATTTTCAAGTTGTGAATAATGGTGACGTTGAAGTAACCGGTAAGTACAAAGTATCAAAAAAACTTTGTAACATTGTATTAGATTTATGTTTAAAACACAGCAAGGAATTTGGTGATCAGCAATATGGGAGATGATAATTAAACCAATTAATTTGGTTCAGCTAAGCACCATCAATTCACAGCTATACACAACCATGAACGCGGCTGCATAAACATAGTTGAATTCAAGTGTTATACTTAGTAGAAAATGTAAATAAATGTTTATTGACAATACAAATTGCTTACCAGATGCTAAAAGCTATCTCTTTGTTTTCAATTGTAAACATTTTTCTAATAAAGCACAAGTCTAACATATATCAAAAACTATTTCTGGCAAATCGTTTTGTTATTGTGAAGCAACTAAGTTGCCAAACTTTAATATCTTGAGAAAAACACTAGATTAAAGACATCAACAGTTGTGAAATGTTTCAGTATGTAGTCATTAGCAGGGTTCTGCATGCCTCTCTCAGCATCTAATTCCATATACTAAAATGAATATGTGGGTTTAACGCCACTAATACCAAGTTGTATTATACAATAAGGTTTATTAGTTCTAGAAATCTCATCTCATCTCGACAAATGCAAAGTGAAAGAAATACTTGGGCTGTAATCCCCATATCAGCTGGTTGGCTACGTGAACTATTCGCACAATGCATTTATGGATAAAGTCCCACATAACGTCATAGAGTAAGGGAAAAAAGAAAAGCGTCTTTTTAATCACCTCTGCCCCCTTTTTCTCTTTTTTTTTTGTCAATTTCTAAACAGCCATTTCCAGCTTTTCTTTCTTTTACTATTTTAATCCCTGAATCTTGTTGTGTTTCATATCGCCAATAAAAGTGAATTGAGTTTGGAATCACCCAAAGATGAAGGTAGATGACAATATACTTGCCAGCGCGCTGGAGTACTGGCGCACACTACAGCTAACAGCGTTTCTGCAGGAACTAGATGGAACAAGTCTAGAAATAATAGACAATCAAAAGACATCACTCCAGGAACGACGCAAACTAGCAGAGAAAACCAAAGAGTTCCGGACGCTTGACGACACGCTAAAGCTTGAGGAATTCAAACCGCTGCTCCGCGCTTACCAAAACGAAATTGACAATCTGACGAAGCGAATGAAGTATGCGGAGAACGGGTTTCTTCGCGTATTCAAGTCGCTCAACGATGCGCCGGACCCGCAGCCGTTCCTGGTGAGCTTGGCCGATGAGCGCAGGCGGGTGGAGGAGCAGCAGAGCGAGAGAGACGCGGTTGGGCGATTCAAAGCCAGGGTTGATGAGCTGACTGCGGAGAATGCGCGGCTGCGCGAGGAGAATGCGACGGTTGCGCAGTTGCGGCAGGAGGTGGAGCGATACCAGACATCGATGGGCCAGCTGGTGCGGGACCAGGTAGTTGAGCAGGAGCGGGAGTCCAGAGACCAGACGGATGCGCTTATAACGCACCTGAAGGAGCGGGAAACCGATCTGCAGCGGCAGCTGTCGGCGGCCACACGCAAGATGGCTCAGCTGCAGGAATCCAGGGACACCGAGGAAGAGGAGCGTGCCGCGCATATCAGTCTGGTATCGTCGGACAGGGAGCTGGTTGCCAAGCTTGCGGAGCTCGAAATCATGCAGGCCGATTTGGATCACGCGAACACGCGGATCACCGATATGACAGCACAGAACGCCCGCCTGCGCCAGGAGCTTTCGTCGGTGACTGGCGGCGGCGAGTTTGGCGGAAGCGTTGCGGAGACGCTGGCGGAGTACCGGCGGCGGGTTCGCGAGCTGGACGACGAGACGCAGAGGCTCTTTGGGGAGCTGGAGCGGACGCAGGTGGAGCTGGAGCTGAGGGACTCGAAGCACAAGGCCGACGTCAATGGCGTTGAGGCCGAGCTGCAGGCCAAGGCGGACGAGGTGCTGAGGCTCCGCGACCAGGTGCAGCGGTTTGCTGATTACGACGAGATCAAGCGTGATCTGGACATCATGAAGAGCGTGGAGTTCTCCGTCAGCGACTGGGGCATGGACGATGGCGGAGCTGCTAGTGCTGCTGCTGGTGGAGACAGAGATGGCGATGCGGATGCGGCGGGCGAGGATGGCGCCGGCGGAAGGTCGTTGGAGCGGCTGCTTGTTCGGCGCAACAAGTCGCTGGAAAACAGGCTGACGGACTCGAGGAACCAGCTGTCTCGCTGCCACAATGATCTCGAGGCGCTTCAAGCCAAGGTCGGTGATCTGGAAACCAGGCTGGCTGGCAAGTCATCGCTAGCCGAGCAGCTTGAAGCGGATCTCGTTGCCGTTCAACAACAACAACAACAACAACAACATCCGAAACAGCTTGGCGCGGGAGGAGAAGCTTTGGATAAGGCAGCCGCATCTGGCTCCGATGACCTGGCTTCCGCATCATTGTCCCAGACGCAGCAGCAGCAGCAGCAGGACACTAGCGCCAATGTGCTTGATATCGTCACTAGTCAGCGCGACAGGTTCCGGCAACGCAACATGGAGCTGGAGGACGAGCTGCGTGAACACGGGTCGCAGGTAACCGACATGCGGCGACAGGTGGAGCAGGTCAAGCAGGACAATCTGCGGCTGTACGAGGAAGTAAAGTACTTGCGCAGCTACAAGTCGACTGCCACGATTCTGGGAAGCGATACCGCGGTGGTTGGGATGCCCAGCAAGTTCAGTCACAATCAGCAGCAGCAGCAGCATAGGGTGGATATGGATACGGGCGTTGCTGCAAAGTACAAGGGAATGTACGAGGAGTCGCTCAATCCGTTCAATGCGTTCCATCGACGCGAAACGTCCAGGAGAATCAGATCAATGAACATTCTGGATCGGCTGATCTACATTGTTGCCAACTTTGTTGTTGGCAACCACAGGGCGCGAGTGGCGCTGATTGCGTATATCGGGCTGCTGCATCTGCTGGTCATGGTGACGCTGTACCACTCGATGCTGCGTGCTGACGATACTCTGCATGCGGCTGCCAACGAGTCGTGATAGATCCTTTGTATTTGCTTTTGGTTTCAATGGAGAAAGAGAGGGTTGCTTTATTATGCAAACAGAAACAACTAGATGGAGAGTGCATATTTGAATGTGTGTGTGGATGTGGCGGTGCAATGTGCAGATACAGTTACAGATGGAGAGCGAGTGGATGTTAGTAGAAGTGGATGTCGTGCGAGTAGTCGCTGAAGAAGCGAGTGATATACGACCAGGCGCCAGCGCCGTTGGTCTTTCCAAAACTGCCGCCTGCTTCGTCCGCGTCAAACGGAGTCGGCGGCAGCGGGGCGTAGGGCGCAAAGTCAAGCGGCTGGAACGACACAAAGTGGTAGAATGCGTGGCCCAGGAACTCTGCATCGCCGGCTCTGTCGTAGCAGAGGAGCGTCTGTTCGCTGGAGTCGGCAGCTGCAGCTTCGTTTGCTGCGCTTCCGCAGTCTTCGCCAATTGCAGCAACAGCAGCAGCAGCAGCAGTAGCGGCAACTACAACGGCGGCAGTTGGCGCCGGCTGCTGCTTCTGCTGCTGCCGCCGGGGCTTGTCCATGAACGAGGGCCTGAATGGCGATGCGCAGCGCAGAAAGTCCGCCAGCGATGCGTCGCTCAGCGGCCGTCGCCGACGCACCCGGCTGCTGTCTGCGCCAGCTCTACTCGCAGCTCCCGCGCTGCCTCCCGCAGGCATCGTGTTGTACTTTGCTATCCACGCCGCTACCTTCTCAATGCCATCGTCTGCTTGCCGCAGACAGGCCGTGGTGTCCTCTGCAGTGTTCTGTGCTGGCTCGTCGGATCCGAGCAGCGACCAGCTGTCGCACTGCGAGTGCTCGGACTCTGATGCATCGTCGGCCCTGTACTGGCGATACTCTTCTGAATAGTGCATTGTGTTTTTGTTCTTGGATATGTTGGCTGGTTATTTTTTTTTAGTAATGTAGACAAATACGCTAATGTTGAAAGGTAACGGAAAGAATAGTCTTTTTTTCTCCTCTCGCCAAAAGGAAAATGCGTTCTTTATAAAGCGACAATGTTTATTTTATCCAAAGTTTTCAGTTTGGTCATGTTGACGCATCAGTGCCCTTTTTTCCTTTGTGTTTGCAGAGAACATCGGAAGATTTTTTTATTTTTTGGTTTGTAACTTTGTCACCCATTTCTTTCACCAGAAACAATGCAATAATGGATTTGCCTCTATTTTTATGTGCTTTTTTCCCATCCTCAGCAACGATTGGTTGCTTGGTTTCCACATCCGACCCGCCTTGTCGACGTTGCTGTTCCGTAACTTGTGATTTGCTTGCTGCTGTGCGTTTGGAAAAGAAAAAAAAACGTCGGGCTAGGCGATGGCGTAGATGGCCCCAACCATTGCCACAACTGCCGCCGCAGCACCTGGTCGTGCGCCGGCAATTGCGCCATCGATATCCATGTTCCGCACAAGGCCTGCATTCCCAGAATCGCCGCCCGCCACCATTCCCGCTCCCCTGGCGCCAGCCACAGGCTGCATGCCGAAGTCGTCCTTGCGAGCCGAAGGCGGCGGCGGCGCTTGCTGCTGCTGCTGCTGCTGGGAGGGCGGCGACTCCTTCTTCGGCCTCTTGCTCTGCTTCTTGGCATCGTGGAACGACGGACCGTCCGACCCGATGATGGGCAGGTCCTCGGGTTCTCCGGGCTGCTTCTGGCTGCAGAAGATCTGCTTCTGGCCCTGCTCCCCGAGCTTCAGCTTCAGGTAGTGGTCGTCCTCGCCGCACTTCTCGTAGCACTTCACCACGTTCTCCTGCCGCAGACACTTGCATGTCATGTTGATTCCGCAGATGTTCACCTCCGCCCGCGTTTGCGCCACGCATTTCTTGAACGTTGCTGGGTTCTCGCATCCGCCTAGGCAGAGGCCGGCCAGGAAGAGCAGAAGCACGATCCTCACCATCTCTTTTTCTGGTTCTATAACCTTGGTGGACTATGCAAGCGCCTCCTTTTTTAATTGTGGTTGGTAGCTGAGTAATAATAACAATAATAATAATAATAGTCGTATATACGTAACAAAGGGAACTTGCTGGATTGGGAATATGCGTAATGGACGTCGGCAGAAAGGATGGGAAAACACATCTTGATCGCCAAAATGTTGCGTAGACTATCCGTTCTGGTAAACACGCTGCCTGTGTTTCAGAAACTCATGTAACTTGTCCTTTCCTGTCCACATGGGCCCTGATTAATATACAAGAGGAGTGGTTACCAAAGATGGGGAGTTCCAGCTTCTCCACCATTCGCCAAGCGGGGGGTAATTTCAAAATCTCCCCCGCCTCCACCGGTCGTTCCCCATAATCCTCACTTGATTCAGATAAAGCAGTACATTCCTGATCAGATCAAATAAATTTAATGACTACTATACACAACACTATCGCTTCTGCCACCATCGCCATCAACTAACTTATTTCTCTATTTCGTGTACAAACTATAATTTTAACTGCCGATGGGACGCAGAAAGGAAACAATCACGTATCCGTCGGGCACATTCTCCACATCCATGAGCAGCGGCAACGCCAGCGGCATGGGGCTGGACTTTGCCTCCCAGGACGGAGACGCCGAAAGCCAACAGCAACAACACTACCGCCCGCGGGTCTCGTACTACATGCGCGAGCAGGCGGGGAACTTTCACTACGGCAAGCAGCATCCGATGAAGCCGCACCGGCTGACGCTGACCAACCACCTGGTGCTCAACTACGGGCTACACAAGTACATGGATGTGTTTGAGCCGCGACGAGCCACGGAGGAGGAGATCCGCGAATTCCACGCCCAGGACTACATTGAGTTTCTCAAGCGCGTGACACCAGAAAACCAGGACACCATGGCCAGCTGCTTTGCCGAGTTCAATATCGGCGACGACTGCCCGATCTTTGACGGGATGTGGGACTTTTCGCAGATCTACTCGGGCGCAAGCATTGAGGCCGCGCGGAAGCTGGTCTCGGGGTCCACGGATATCGCGGTCAACTGGATGGGCGGGCTCCACCATGCGAAGAAGTACGAGCCCATCGTTTTCTGCTACGTCAACTACATCGTGCTGGCAATCCTGCAGCTCCTAATATACTATCAGCGTATACTGTACGTCGACATCGATATCCAACACGGCGACGGGGTGCAGTATGCCTT
>JANBOK010000487.1:0-11459 GCA_027595805.1 Coemansia sp. Benny D160-2
CCCACGACTCGGTCGACACCGACATATCGTTGCTGGCACCGCCATCGCTGCTGCTAGTGCTGCTGCTGCTGCTCTTCTCGTCAGAGGAGTCGCTGGCTGCTGCTGCTGCTGCTGCTGTTCCTGCGCGTCGGCTGGCCTTTGCCTCCACAGCAAAGGCACCGAGATATTGCTGGCTTCGGCCGACGACGACGAGTTGCGCGGGAGCACGTTGGGCAGCCGCATGCCCATGAGCTTCCGCGGATCCAGAATCATGTACTTGGACTGCGGGGCCTTGCTTTTCGTCGAGCTGATAGATATCGCGTCATCGGCATCGCCTGCGTACGTCGTCGTCTGGTGCCGTCCAGCAGTAGTAATACCGCTGCTGATGGATGGCGTGCTGTGGTCTCCGAGATAAGGTCCATAGGGGGTCTGCTGCTGTCGACGCACAAATCTGGACACCGACGACGCCTGACTGCTGGATCTCGACCGTGATCCATCAAGCACCGAGGCGTCGCCGTCCTCCTGCTCAGCAATGCTCGCCTGGGCTGCACTGTCTGCGTGGTTTGGCGAATCAACCGGCACAGGCCCAGGATTGGTAGCCAACGAAGAGCTCTCCTGGTCCGACACCATTATGCTGCCGCTGCCATCTCCGCCGTCGGCCAGAGAGACAACCAGATCCTCCTCAATCCGACGGTCCATGTCAATCAGCAGCTTTCGTGCCTCCCAGTCCGGACCAAACGAGGTCTTGCTCCACGCCTTGCGATTATGAAGCTGCCTGAACTTCTCCTTCACCAGCGCCCCCGTATGGTGCACCGCAACCGACATGTACTCCTTCTTGACCTGCATCAGCAGCTCGTAGTACGACTCCACCTGGTTGCGCAACTCCAGCGTGGGCGCATGGAACTCAAAGTCCCGCAGGTCCGTGATATTGTTCGCCCGCCTCCCCTGGTACGAGATGCAAAGCGTGCTTCCGCCAATCTTGATGTTCAGGAACGTCTTGTTGCTGCTCGCGCGCTTCTTCATCTGGTCAACCTGGCTTCTGTTCTCACTTCCCCTCGACATGCTGCTCATTGCGTTGCTATCAGAAAACAACGATAGCGGCGTGCTGCGTCCCGAAAACGACGACAGCGCTGCGGCTCCTCCCTGCAGGGGCGATTTCAGCAGCGCCGGTTGTCCAGAGCGGTCCTCGTAGTCGGGCTCTGGTGTTGCTGACGCTGACATTCCGGATCCCGGCCCCAGTCCCGGTCCCGGTCCCGGTGTGCTGCGTGTGCTGCTGACCGATGTCGCTCTGGACTGACTGTCAAGGTTCTTGCGCAGCCGCGAAGTAAACAGCGACTTTGCACCACCAGCACCAGCACCAGTGTTGTTGGTGGGTGACATCGAATCCCGCACCCCAGAGGATGTAGGCGACAGCGCCGCCCCATACTCGCCTTCAGACCCACCGGCAGCAGCAGACCCCATGTACGTCGACCGGGGAGTGTCACCGCTATGCAACATTGCTGCTGCGCCTTGGCCAGTAGATTCGCCCGCATTACCAGCGTTGGCGTTAGCGTTGGCGTTGGTGCTGGTACTGCTCTCCTGTGGCGGGTACAGGTAGTTGATGAGTTTCTGCGCAATGTCGTGGGACAGCTGCAGACGAGTAGGGTACAAGTCCACCTCAAATCGTTCGACAATGCTGATTCCGCCAACGGGTGCCAGCTCAGACCACCGCACACGAATCATCTTCTCCACGCAAAAGTCCGGCTTCGGCTGCTTTGGCTGGATGTAGGGGCCCACAAGATCGGTGAACATCGGGTTGGGCAGACGGTTCACAATGTACAGCAAATGGACCTCGCTGAGCAAATGCGTTGCTTGATCCGACGTGGTCACAGCCTTAAGCGACGCCCATCGCAGCGTCATGTCGCACAGTGGCTGCTCGTCGTTCTCCAGCATATGCCACGTTGCCTTGCTAATGAACAGATGGATCGTCCGCGCAATTGCACCATGCGACTCGCTGTTTTCGCGCTCTCCAGACGAGCGGAACGACAAGAACGACGATGCCGACGACGACGACGATAGTATCGACGGCATGTCATACGCAGGCTGTTTCTCTTTTCCACGGCCAGTAGTAGTAAACGGAGCCGCTGGCGTGCTTTCCTTACTACCACTGCCTGCACCAGCACCAGCACCAGCACCATTTCTGTGACTAGAGCGACTGAATACAGACGCTCCGTCTCCATCTCCATCTCCGTCATGTTGGCTAGCAGCAGCGGCCGACGTGCTCCTTGCTGGCCTTTTCCTGGGCTGCATAACCCCGTTTTTGGCGCCAGACAGCTTCTCCAGCTTTTTCTGCTGCTTCATCTGCTTCTGGGCAGCGCCAAACACATCCATCGTGGTGCGCAGCTGCTGCTCAAGGACCCGGCGGTGCCAGTCAAGCGTATAAAGCGAGCTAGCCTGGCTCCGCAAACGCGCCAAATTGAACCCGCGATCCATCGCCACGTTTGCGCTACTCGACATGAGACGACGAGACTCGCGGAACAAGATAACGTTGCCGTGCTGAACCGTGTACCAGTCATGTATCAGCGGCATCCGCTCACGCAGCGCCTCCTGCGTGGCTTGGATAATCGAAAGCAACCCGTTCAGATTGCTCATATCCATGCCCAGCAGAATCGTATTAAGATCGTCCATGTATGCTGCCTTTTCCGGGTCGCTGAACACAAGCAGATCGGTGACAATCTCGTACAAAGAGATGTACTGCTCAGCCGTGCACGCAAGGTTCAGCTCCGGCAGGAACACTGAAAAGTGATTGGCACGGTGCGAAAGGCCCTGACTGCCACTGCTTCTGACCGCCTTGTCCTCGTCAATCGAGGCAGCCGGAAGCGGGGTACTCGCGTCATCAGAGTCATTTCCGCCTCCGAGTCCGCTATTCGAGACAGAGTGTCCGTGCTTTCTGGCATGGTTGTTTGGATCCAGCGCCCCAAACTTACCAGATCTTGGGCTGGCAACGTTCTCTTCAGCAGAAGCACCATCAGTTCCAGCACGACGAGCCCCATTTGCAAAAGTATGAGCGTCGTCGTTATCGTTGTCCACATCATTTTCCTTAGCAGCAGCAGCAGCAGCAACACTAGTGCGTTCGCTTGTGTCGCCCTGAATCCGATGCGGATTTGCCTTGTCGTAAACAACCAAGCCATTGTTGCGATCCATGAGGCGCTTGTACTTGCTCAGATCCTCGAGCCACCAAGCCTTTCCGCGTTGGCTGTTCTTGCGCCGTGCGTTCTCGGCAGGCTTTGTGTGGCCGGCCAGACGCTGGCTACGGTGATTGTCTGCCGTTTCGCCTTCTTCACCGTTGCTAAAACCTTCCTCCTTGCCATCCCCGTCGCTGTCGGAGCTGTTGCTGCCATCGTCGCGGCTCTGGTTAAACCGCTTGCTCTCTTCCTCAAGGTCATCAAAGATACCACGGATCTTCTGCTTTGACTGGCTCAGAAGCAGCTCTATCGGGATCCATGCGGGCCAAATGTTGCTTAGCTTGGACGAGCCGCTCTCAGTCCTCGATCCGTACATGCAGTCCACAAAGTAGGCAGGCAGGTTCCTAAAGTCCTCGCGCTTGGCAGTAAACACCTGGACATTTTCAAGCTCAATCAAGTTGCGCGTCTTGACAATCGACTCGTCGTCAGGTGGAGTGACATGAAGACTATCCGATCCGCCAGAAACAAAATTGTCGACAACATCGCTTTCGTTGCACAGAAGAATGCGGTGCAGCTGGACCCGCTCAGCAACAGCTATAGCCGATGTTGCGCTTTCGTTCTCGTCAACGCGCATCGACACCTGCGAGTTCAAAAACTCTACCAGAATAGAATAGTAAGGGCGGTAGTGCATAAAGTCATCCCACACATTTTTCAGTCCTCGCTCAAACTTGTTGTTTACAAGTCTTGCTTTCGACGACTTGTGCCCCTCCTTGGCGCGCTCCTTGGGCTTCTTATTGGTGTCTTTCGGCCTCCGCTTGTGCTCATGCTGATGCTTGTGCTCGTGCTTGTGCTCATGCTTGTGCTCGTGCTTGTGTTTGCGGTGGCTCTGCGAATCCTCTGTTTTCTGCTTGCCAAACCCAGACATCATCGACTTCCAAGCGGATCCCTTGGACGAGCCCTTTGAACTGCGCTCGGAGAGCCGATCGTTGCTTCGAAGGCGTCGTAAAAGCCCCGGTAGCTGCAATGTGCGGCCAGACGATGCTGAGGTAGTGCTCTCCTGCCCGGTAGACATGCTTCGCTTACGAGACTGTGCCCACTCTTCGCCCGAGTTTGGTGCCAGATACTGGCTCTGCTGCTGTTGCTGTTGCTTTTCTCCTGGTGTTGCTTCAGTAGGGCTTTGACGACGTCGGGTATGGCGCCTCTGACCCTTGCCAGCAGCCGCCAACGAGGGCGTCCTCCTTGCCTTTTGTCCTGATGCCGCAGGGATCGAGCTTTCGCGGTCAAGGTCATCCTGCTCTCTGGATGATGCACCCTTGCGCACAACCTTTGTCGCAGTTTCTGACATATAGTACGATATCGCAGTCAAGCAGTCCTGGATATACAGAAACCGCATCAGTTTGTCTCTCACCTGCGCGGTCCAGATCAAATATCCGGAGTATATCAAGCAGCGATGGCGATAGAGCGACGCAAGAATCTTCTCGACGTGCTGGGTGTCAGGGTCAGCCAGCTCGCCCTCGTCGTCTTCGTTGAAATACAGCGATCCTCCTGGCTGGGCAGATGCAGAGACATTCAGATCGACGCCCAGGAATCGCAGGCAGCGGTTGATGAGCTTTCGTCTGGCAACAAGCTCATAGATATGCTCGGCCTTTCGAACCATCTCCCTACGGTAGCTCTCGTTGTGTCGACTAGGCGCAAGCTCAAATTCGTGGCTAAGGACATCTAATTCCGCCTGCTCTTGCCGAATAGCAGTGCCCAGCATCTCTTTTCGCTTGCACAGCAGCATCGCCTGCGTGGATCGTGAGTCGCGCATTATCACCTTTGGGTCTGGTCCAGTCGGCATCATACGCGACATTTGGTTGTTCGTTGTCAGTGTTTGCTCAGCATGGATGCTCGGCAGACGCTGAAGCTCCACAGTCATAGCACTGCCAGGCTCCATGTCGCGTGTACTCTGGGAAGAAGGATGCACATCCTTGATCGAATGGCGCGAGTTGCTTGTTGTAAGCCGTCTCTGGCGCGATCTGGCAAGCTCCAACAGGTGGAACGACGATTTGTATTGCATTGCGGATTGCGGACTTTTACTGTCTGCAGTCAGATCACCACCGTTTCGTGCCTGGATATCCAAGGGGTATGGCGATGAGCTGGGTGTCCCAGAGGCTGACGCAAGCTGCGGTGGAGGTGTGGATGGCTTATGCACGGGTTGCACCGTTGGGAATATGCTTCCCAAGAACCCAAAGTGCGACTGTGTTGTTGCTGGATGCAATGCCAACGAAAGGGGAATAGGCACCTCCGAAGCATCGCCGCTCTGGGGACTACTGGCCACATCGCTGTTGCCCGTAACCCATGGCATGGACGTATTGCGGCGGTGTGGTGTTGCCACGCTTGTCTCGCCACCAACGCCCATAGAAGGAGGTGCATTGCTGCTTGTATATGGACGAGAGGGGTGGCTGGCCTGTCTCAAGTCGCTAAGCGCCCGAGCTCTGTGGGCACTAAGACTGCGCTGAAGCAGCGAGTGGTCTTCGGTAGTGCTTTCATCCCGATAGGCGCCCGCGACAGTTGAAGTCAAGGATGCAAGGCCGCCTGGACCAAACAGCGACTCTGGCTGGTGAGAAAGATGGTGTGCGATACTCTGCAAATCGGCACCAGTAGAAGGGACCTTGGATAAGCTGGGTTCTGGTCCCGCATCTGATCTTGGCGACGACATGCTTGCGGGTGCTGCGTTGAAGTCAAGGATGTCATCAAGGGCATTGTCAAAGTGCGTCCACTCTGGCCTCTGCGTAAAGTAAACCATTCGCGGCGACCAGAGCACGCATACAATGCTTGGATTGCTGAAAATTGCCTCGCTAATGTCCAGCTCCTTCAGATCGCGAATACTCGTATTAGATATCCAGCTTCGCTCGAACTCTGGCAATGCGCTGAGCGAATCGCCATCAAACCAGAGACCATTATACTGTGTGCACGTTTTGAAAATATCCTCAGCCATCGGGTTGAAGAACACTGGCATAATAAAGGACATCTGGGTCAGACGCACATCCAGGTAATCAATCTCCAGACTAGCATCGCCAACGCTCCAGCGCAAAACATTTGTTTCTGTCGTCTTTTTGCGTGGCAGTCTGGATGTTGACTCAACACGCGGCATAGTAGAGATATGGCTGCTGCTGCTACCAGTCTTTTTCTTTGACCGATCCAGCCGTGCTTGGTCAGTGGAGATGGACGCGGCTCTGGACTTTCTGCTGAAAGAGTTGGCACTCGAGTTATCAGCTGACTTGCCATCGACAACATCAACGCCAATTTCAGAAATATCGCCAAGCACTTCCTCGGCATTTGGCGCTGATGACGGACTTGCCGAGGCTGTTCCAACCTGCAGCTTAACCGATGTCTGCTCTAGCAACAAGTTGAAGGAGAAGGACTCGACACGAGCCTTCAATTCGCGCATAGTGCCCTCTGCCTTGGCGCCTAATCTCCCTTGGCCAGCACTATCGCCAGGTCCTTCGGATGGCGTTGGCGACAAGCCATTGTCTTTAGCTGTATCGCCATAACCCAGTATCGCCATCTCTTTCGTCTCTAGCTCCTTAACTTCAAAGTCACGCTGTGAGTAAGCAAGCTCGACATTCTTCAAGTCAAGGACAAGACGAATGCTGCGCAAGCACATGCCGAGCTTGTTGCCTGACGTTTCGGTAAACGGATAAAGCGTGCCCTTGCGTACAGGAAGCATCATTCGGGCAACAAAGAGAGGCAAAAAGTTGGTTACACCCTCAACTGTAGCCGCCGATGCATGGATCTGGCATTGCGGCTTGGCAATTGCCCGCTCCTTTGGACCTTCAGAGTCGCGGCGCGCAGTGAATGCTGCATGTGGTGAGTCCTGACCTGGCTCGCCAGAGAAATCATGGCATGAAAATGGCGTGAAGAACATGTCCTGAGCACTCGACAGATCCTTACTAGATCCACTCGGTACACCAGCGTTATCAACATCTCTGGGTAATAGCGAGTGCATAGGAGATACCAGAGCATCCGTGTCGTAGACACTCCATTGTTTGGGTTCTTTGTCGAGGATAGATTTGTTTGGCCGTCGAAGGCAAAGTATTCCAGAATTGTTGTCGCCAGCGTCCAAACAAACTTCGTCTCCGTGGTCGAGATACATATCAACAAACGGTCTGCTAGTCTTCTGGGATTCCTTTTCAGTGAAGGGACAGAGAAGGCTTACACTGGTATGCAACTTTGAGCTTCGGCAGCCAACGTACGCATCTCTAATACCTCTTGCCGCCAGAGCAACGGCACGCTCGGGCGCTATGGGCTGAACCTCCCAGTGGTTGTGGCGAAGTCCAGAGCTGTCCGGGGGTATATACGATGAGATCCCGATCCCCAGCCTCACCCCTCCAGAAAGATGCAGCATGCCTTTGTGATAGAGCTGATGCACACTCTGTGTTACAAACGTATAGCGCGCGCTGTTTGCCCTGCTAATACTGCGCAAGAGATCGCTGTAAGCCTTTTTCCATGACAGCGTGTCGGTGTGCGAAAGAGTGTTGTCGCCATTAAAGTCATCGATGTCGGGAGTAGACTCCTCAGCAACCTCGCCGCCAATGCCAAACAGAGGGTCAATCGACTTGAGAAGCATCGACTGTCTGTCCACAATGATAGGAACACCCATCAAAAACTCTTTGCACCGCAGCCGCAGGAACTCGCCTAAAGTAGCTGACGGCGGGACGGCCTCTTCGGTAGGAACCGAGTAGATACCACGGCCAGAAGCTATGTCCCAGAGCTCGCTGCCTGGAATCCCTTCGTTTATACAGACTCTCACTCCGCCGCGCATCGTGAACAGATAGCTGCCAGGCTTCTGGGTAACCTGGTATGGATCGCGGCCATCAAGTGCCAAGAAAAACATCTGGCCCTTTTCGCCGGTCGAATCCACCTCCTGGCAACTGTCGCTGGATTCTTTATTCTCACGCTGACTCTGCTTTTCGGCAGGCGACTGGTTTCCAGGAATTCGGATGCCAAGATCGTCTGCATTAAGATGCGCTTTGTTCAAAGGCTGTTCGGAGATCTGGGGTGCATCAATAACGGCCATCCGGATTCTAACGTGATTTCGCAAGCGCTGCTTGTCCCACCACGGAAGACTAGGACTGACATCTGCACTCTTGGAAGTAATAGATTCCAAGCGCTGCATAAAAGCCGATATCACCGGCTGATAGCTCACGCCCCAAGTGGACATGATTGGCAACGGCGGAAGACGAGACTGCAGATACTTGTGTTGAAAGGAAAGCACTTCCTCGCCACTAAGCGTGGATGGAGCAGAAAACAACATTACCGACAGCGAGCTAAAGATCCGCGGGAACTGCAACGACTTTGAAAAGTACCATCCAACCCGAGCAAGGTTGATATCTGAATCTTTGGAGCGCGGGCCAACTGGAATGTACACGGATCTAAGAGAGTTCTCATCGGCTATGCGTTCAGCAATCACAAAACTGCCGCTGACTTCGATACCGCCGTAAAGGCTGTCGTAGCTCTTCACCGATTGCAGAGTGGTGTCGTCGGTTTCCGAACGATAAGGATCGGGTACCTTGAACAGTGGGAATGGGAAGTCGCGCAGCTGCATTTTCACTCCTCCGCACTTTATGCGTAGTCGGGTCGGGACAAGCGTTGACCATTTGGGGTTATGCGGCGTTGTAGGGTCCAAGTAGCGCAAGTACCGCTCTATCTGATCAAATTCCAACAGCGAGAGCGGCGTATCAAGCGAAACCCAGATTGGCGACATAAACAGATGGCCAAGCGGAACGGATGGATGGGTCCACGATGAGGCAGCATAGCTATAAGGAGGCAGAGCATTCGGCGATCCACACCGCTGCTCCGCGTGGCTGTTGGATGTCGCACTTGGCATATCAAAGATCTCGCCAAAGTCCATTCCGTTGTTGATCTGGGCTTCTTCGTCGTCAGCAGCTTGTGGCGGCATCATCTTTTTACGGATTGCCTTGACCCATTCGCGCGCCTCAACTATCATGAGCCGTTGGTACGCTGCGTCTATTTCTGCATTGACTAGATCTAGCACCTGCTGGTGGCTTCCAGGGCCATTGCTATCGCCAACGACGTCCTCATAATTGTGCTCCTCATCGTTGTCATCGGTTTCATTGACATGGCCCAGGCCGTCTTCTCCTGCATTAACAGATGCCTGGCCTTCGCTCGACAGCGAGACTAGTGATCCATGCGTTGTCTCTGCCGCAGCGCTGTTCGTGCGATGGCGAGACTTGATCTCGCCACCCGCCGACACTGCCATGGTCACATCCTGCATGCTCATAGACGCAACGCCGTTTATTCCGACTTGCTGAGGAAGGGCGTTGCTAGTGCGCGAATGCGAGTATCTGGTGCCATCTCTGTGCGGATCCGAAGTGATTGTTGATGTAAATGTAGCTGAATGTGTCATCGCGGACCGCATATTCACCCATGTCCTTGAGCCAACACGATCGGTGCTGGAGAATGTGTTTGATTCCTTCATAGCGCGTCTGCTCCTAGGCGGCTTGCCACTGGCCCGTTTATGCCGACGATGGCCATACAAGTCCTTGGAACTCTTCGCTGCCTCTGAAGCCTCACGGAGCCCACGACTACTTTTCTTCATCGCAGCCTTGCGCAGCATAAACTCTTGCTCTCGCTTAGCACGCAGGGCCTCGGCCTTCGTGTTGAAGCTCTCCAGACGGCTGAGCCGCTCGCGTTGCTCGTGCAACCCGACCTGGTAGATCCGGGAGAGTGCAGTCTCAAATGGGTCGTCATGGATCATTATGCTGAATTCTGGTCCATGGAAATCAATAGAGGGTATGTCGTCTGGCTCAGCCAGCTCAGGCGACATGGTAGGAAAAGTATTGCTCAGTGAGCGAAGTGGTGGAGGCATCATGGTGCGCGGGTTGCCCAGGGCTGATAGCACCATCTTTGCTGTGCAAGGTCGATCAAGCGCTTCCTCTGGAAAAGGAAGCGGTGGAAAGCAGGAAGACGTAGATTTGCGCGCAATTCGCTTGCAGCCCTTCTGAAGCAGCAAGTACCCGTCAATGGTCTCTGCCATGTTGTACCTATGTCCAATAGCCATCGCGGCACGCTCAAACGCAATGTCTATATGACTGTAAGTACTGTTGCGGCGCACCCCGTCCTTTGCGCCAAGCTCTGCACGCTTTCTCTTGTTTGGGAATTTGAACGACATGTTGCACTCTTTAAGAGACATCAGCGGTTGCATGCTGCATCTGGTTCTCTGGCCTCTTGGAGTCGATGAACCGTAAAACGTTGCTATAGGACTGCGGATAGCAATAGTGAGATCGTTGTCTGTCGAATCCTTGGTCTTCTCAATTTTGAAGCGAACATGTGGCATCTTGAGCTTCATCTGAGGACTCTGCTTTCCCAGTGCACCCTTGTTGTGCTCTGCCTCAAACGATTTTGCTAGCCCAACATCAAGGTCAAAGAAGAGCGGCAAAACCAAGTCGCCTTGCAAATCAAGAAGGTCGCTGTTAATAGACACCAGGATGTCGTCTGGAGGAGAAGGTGCGACATGCTGTGTTGCCATTCTCCGCGCAAGCTTCTTTCTACGCGACCAGTACTTCACATGATGCATAAACACAGACCACCTGTATACAGAGCTGACGCCTGTTGTGCCTGAAAAGCTCGACGTGTTAAGATCAAAGATGAGGCTTGACCTGAACGGCTCAACCTTGCGTCTGCTGTAGTTAAACTGGGGACGCAGCAGCACTATATGCTCATTGACAGTATCTGGAATATATCCGCAGAGATCTTCAGCAGAGAAATCGCTGTACAAGGAATTGCTCTGCTGTAAAACATCAGAGCGTGCCGAGGCTTTGGACACAGCAGAAAGAAGAAACATTGACGCTCTCTGGCACTCGATATTCAACGTTGTTCTTCCGGCATCTGAACGGAACCCAAACGAATGCGGCGATTCAAGAGACCCGCCATTAACACGCAGAGCAGCATTCCCACGAGACAAGCATATCTGCGTGCCATGTTCAATCCCGCTCTGCACGTCCTCGTCGTTATCGCACGCCATGATAGTCAGTCGCACGCTTTCAAACACTGTGCACATTGTCGCAGTCAGATCCTTGCGCCGCTCCTGTACTGGGGGCAAATAAAAGGATTCGCTCTGGTGACCGGCATCATCAGAGGGTGTGGGAGCTGTAGGAGCTGGTGGTTGTAAAACCGGCGACGACTCTTTTCTCTTGTGGTCATTGTCTAATACACGCATTAGCTCCGCTGCGAGCCACAAAGGCTGCATCGAAAGCCAGTTCCGGAAATCATAGTCACGGACCATCACAGTAACCTCGCCCACCTCGGTAT